>CM049821.1:2093545-2133545 GCA_027422435.1 Schizopygopsis pylzovi
AAGAGTGAGACAGCTGGAGGGAACACTGAGACAGATGGAGGAAAGAGTGAGACAGATGGAGGGAACAGTGAGACGGATGGAGGGAAGAGTGAGACATATGGAGGGAACAGTGAGACGGATGAAAAGAAGAGTGAGACTTATGGAGGGAAGAGTGAGACGTATGGAGGGAACAGTGAGACAGATGGAGGAAATAGTGAGACAGATGGAACCAGGAGATAGACGGATGAAGACGAAATGAATAACGGACCTCTCTCCACCTCATCAGAGACTGACATACAAGAACCTCCCAAACCTGCTCCCAGAAAGAGGGCGGAGCCTCAGGCCCCTTCTAGCCCCACCCCCAGATCACCGGATCATCGCCCTGACAACGGTTAGAATCCTCCTCTCTTACTCTTACTATTGTTACAATGTAAACATCATTAAACAGACAGTTCCGGCTCTACGTGCTGATTGGATGAGCCAAAACCTTCCAGTAGCTGTTCGGGTGATAATTAATGATTAATGTTTATTTCAATTCAAACCAGCAAAAAAGTCCCATTCACTCTCTTCCCAGCATGCACTGGGCAATGAATAATGTATAATGTTATATTGATTGACTTTTTGCCAGTTTTACGTGCACTGTTGTCAATAGTATTCCCATCAATTTACTAAAGATTAGCGGAGTCTGTTCATCGTTTAATTGTGGTTGTGTGAGTGTTCATGTGAATAGGACTGAAATCATCAAATACATAATACTGATTAATTTAAAACTATATAAATAAATATCTGTATAGAGCCATTTTTAGGTTGAATTCACTTCATAGTTGCTATATAGCACTTCATTGTTACAGTGATGATAGCTTAATTTGAAATTCATATGGCTCTACATCATGTCTTGTTCAAATAACAAAACAAAACTTTCATCAAAAACTATTTTCTTAGTTTTGTTCATAGCAGAGTTATTACTATAACTGTTATATATAGCGGTTATATACAGTGTATTTGGTGATAATTACAGTGATGGTTTACCTTGATGTTTTAAATTCATTCATGAAATGCAAACTACTGCTTGTATTAGTATCAGCTGAAATGCATGCTTTATTGTGTCTCGTGTGTTTTTCTCGTTCTGGTCTCAGTCTCGTCTCAGAGGGCCGTCCGTAAGGAACATCCCTGGATGAAGCTGGTTGATCCGGGTCCTTGGTCTCGTCTTCCTCCGGCTCCGGCTCCATTCGCTCATTCCCGCCACCGGCCCGTGACCTTTAACCCCTTCCTGGAGGACGATGAGGATGAGTCCAAGGATGAAGAGGTAGAACGGGTTTATTGGTTCTTCACTGGTTTGGTCTCCTCTAGTTTTAGTTTGGACTCCTCTGTATTTAGTCTCCTCTAGTTCAGATGAGTCATGTGATCTCCAGGCTGGGAATAGAGCTGCTGGTGTTAGCAGATGACGTCATTATCACGTTCACATGAGAAACACACTGATTCATAGTCTGTGACTCATTCACAACTACTTACACACATTTTACACACAAATCCAAGAATTGCACACACAAAATGCACAATGCCTCACATCTCAAGCACTGCATTCAAAATAAAACGAACACATCTCAAAAGCAAACATTTGCAAACGCCTTTGCCATAATATTAATTATGTTAGATTTGTGTGTGTTACATGGAGAATTGTGTGTTGTGGTTTGAAAAAAGTGTTTTATGAAAGTGAAAACTGAAATTGAAAGATGAATTAGCGTATGATTTTGCAGATTTGCTGTGTGCTTCTGCTATTTGAGTGTCAGGTTTCAGAAATTGTGTGACAAGGAAAAGTTTGTATGTAAGCAGTTGAAAAAAAACTGTAATCTCTAAACAATAATGCAAGTGGCACAAATGATGTCAGTTTGATCAGAGAAGGTCAAGAACCATCACCCAGTCATGATGAGATCAGATCTGAGTCTAGACCTTCAGAGACCTGAGTCCCAAATTCAGACCAAGAACCAGGACCTTTACTTTAGTGAACTGAAACAGAGAACACGGAGTCATGTTCAGGGTCATGTGATTTCTCTCTCATGCTCAAGCTGTGGCTGAAGCTCTTATCACTTGCATCTAGTTGATGTGTGTGAGCGTCAGTCCGTCAGAGAGCCAGACAAACAAACATCTGACGCTCACATTGCTTGAGTTGATGTCACAGTGTGTGTGTGTGTGTGTGTGTGTGTGTGTGTGTGTGTCTCGTGTGTGTGTGTGTGTGTGTGTGTGTGTGTGTGTGTGTGTGTGTGTGTGTGTGTGTGTGTGTGTGTGTGTGTGTGTGTGTGTGTGTGTGTGTGTGTTTTAACATCAGACTGTTTTTCTCTTTATCAAGAAAACCTCAGTTGCACACAAACCCCAAACCTCATCTTCAGTTCCCAGCATGCATCAGGCTGCAGCTTCTGTTCATGGTTTCCCGCTCATCAAGAGGAAGGTGAGACACAAACTGTCTTTGATGTACTGCTGCTGGAGTGAAAGATAGCTTCACTTACAGTACAAGAGAGAGAAAATACTTACATTTCATTATTATTTTAATTCGTATCAATTTATTTCAGGTTTCAGTTAGTATGCATCTGTTTTTCTGTGTAATCATATTTAAAAACATTCATAAGAATGTTGTGCTTTCAATGTTAGATATAAAAAGAGCTTTTTGAGGAACCGTATGTAGCATCTGTTGCAGTTTAAAATGTTTCCAAACCTTATATGTGACCCTGGAGCACAAAAGCAGTCGCTGGGGTTTATTTGTAGCAATAGCCAAAAATACATTGTATGGGTCAAAATTTAGATTTTTATTTTATGCCAAAAATCATTAGGATATTTATTAAAGATCATGTACCATGAAGATATTTTGTAAATTTCCTACTATAAATATATCAAAACTTAATTTTTGATTAGTAATATGCATTGCTAAGAACTTCATTTAGACAACTTTAAAGATTATTTTCTTAATATTTCGATTTTTTTTGCTCCCTCAGATTCCAGATTTTCAGATAGTTGTATCTCAGCCAAATATTAGTCCGATCATAACAAAGCATACATACAATGGAAATATTATTTATTCAGCTTTCAGAGGATGTATAAATCTCAATTTAAAAGAAATTGACACTTATGGCTGGTTTTGTGGTCCAGGGTCCCAAACAATTTTGATATAACACATATTATTAACTTCTCAAATTCCCTTCTGCTTCTGATGTGTGGGATTGGATCAGCATCAGACGTCTGAGTCTCTGTTGTGGATGACTGATTGAGTGTGTGTTCAGGTGGTCACAGACACACGCGTGTCGGAGAAGCAGGTGTGTGTGGAGCAGAAGAAGCTGGAGGAGCGTCTGCTGGAGCTGGAGAGGAGAGGAGTGCAGCTGGAGACTGAGATGAGGAGACGCACCAATGGTGAGAAACACAACAACAGATGTAGTAATGATCAGTGTTGAGGATAATGCATTACAAGTTACGGAATCAGATATCTGTGTGTGTGTGTGTGTGTGTGTGTGTGTGTGTGTGTGTGTGTGTGTGTGTGTGTGTGTGTGTGTGTGTGTGTGTGTGTGTTCCAGAGGGTCTTCTAGTCGACTGGTTTCTTCTGATTCATGAGAAGAACATGATAGTGCGCAGAGACACAGAGCTGGTGAATATGTGAGTAACACACATTTAACACACATCACACAGATACAACACATGTTGAGCAGAATAATGTGTGTGTAACGTAATGTGTGTGTGTGTGTGTGTGTGTGTGCGTGTGGTGTGCGTGTGCGTGCGCGTGCGTGTGCGTGTGTGTGTGTGTGTGGTGTTTGTGTGTGTGTTCAGGGTGAAGCAGCAGCGTCTGCAGGATCAACAGGCTGATGTAGAGTTTGAGATCAGAAGCCTCTTCAACAAACCAGGTGACCAGAAACGCAATAAAGCATGTTTGTACTTGTGAATATGTTTGTGTTGGTGTGCTTTAATGCTGATTAGTGTGTGAATTATGTTTTACTCTCAGAAGAACATCACAGTTGAGTATGAACTGATCTGAGTACTGTATGTTGATAGTGAATGTGTGTGTGTGTGTGTGTGTGTGTGTGTGTGTGTGTGTGTGTGTGTGTGTGTGTGTGTGTGTGTGTGTGTGTGTGTGTGTGTGTGTGTGTGTGCGCGTGGTGTGTGTGTGTGTTATTCTCAGAGCAGGACTGGAGCTCCGACGACAAACATCAGGAACATCAGCTGATGTCTCGCCTGCTGTCAATCATCCAGCAGAGGAATGACATCATCAGCAGCCTGGATCAGGACAGGCAGAGGTCAGAGGTCACGTGGCCAGCAGTGTGAGGTCACTAGACGATCATGTGTTTTACTGATGGATGTGTGTGTGTTCTTCATCAGGGAGAAGGAGGAGGACGAGATGCTGACGTCTGTGATCCAGAGGATGGGTAAGGAACGGCCCTCTTTCTCTCTCTCGCTCACTGTGCTGTAGTTTTACTGCTTTAACACTGTGTTTCTCTCTCTAGAGTTCCTGACACAGACGGACAAATCCTGCTCTAAGCCTGAAAACACCAGCAGCAGAAGAACAAAGAAAAACAGCTGAAGAACAGAAAGAGACACAAATAAAAACACCCAGCAGGACAAACTGAACTGCTTATTTAAAAGTTAATACGCATGTAGCATGGCCACATTTTTAGCAGTTTTTATAATTTCTATCCACCCTTTCCTTTATTTTTATACACTTTATTTGCGTGATATGTCTTATTTGTTTTATGTCTTGAGCTTTAGTTATTGCACGCTTCCCATCCCTCCAGCTAAGCAGCGTATCTTAATGTTGGCTCTACTAGTGGGACAAAATAAGCTTTCACAGCTTTAAATCAACTGAACTAATTACTTGGGATTTGATTCACTATTGTGAAGCGCTAGGGACGCCTGCTGGGCAAAACTGTGTAAATGCAACTAAACCTGAGCCGCAAGCTCAGTCTATGAATTTACAAATCATAAAAAGGCATTAAATATGAAGTTTCTGTAAAATATTTTTGTGTGTTATTATCTAGGCAGGGCTTGGCAGTACATCCCCACTCTGTTTTGTTTTATACACGCATTCAGATTATAATGAACCTAACTGAATCAAGACATGTTAAATCATTAGACACTCATGGGTTATCCGGCTCAATGTCTCAAATGTTTAAATGTTTTCAGACCACAAGATGTAATGAAGCCTCGTTTGCTAAAGTCACGTGACTTGTCGAGTTTGATTGCAAGCTGATTGGAAACGAAAAATGTGTCAATATTTTGTGAATAACAATCTTAAACAGAAATGTACATCATTTAATTGGCTTCATGCTTTGAGCATTCTTCAATTGTCTGCTTATTATAAGCAACTATGTGCTCACTTTTATCAAATTGGGAAGTTGTGGTTATTTTGGGCTTGTTTGCTCAATTCTGCTGTGTATTTGGGATGGCGTCCATGTCACACAACAAACAAAAGTGTGTGACTGCTTTCAACCTGCTCAAGACATGTCAGATATTGTTTTCATTGTAGTCTTTATTTTCCTCAGCCATTCAGTTTTCATTGAACCAGGGAAGTCACGTGTGGATTCATTTTTTCTTCTAATTAATTAATTCAAATTTTTAAAAGGAGTGTTATTTATTTGTATTTACTTTTGTATGTTCAAGCAATAAAAAAATAAATAAAAAAAACTTTTGTTCGGGGACCGTCAGCGTTTAATGCTAGTATTTCTGTACGGACTGAAAACAGCAGCACCGCCGGAAGTTCATTCTACCCTTACTTCCGCTCGTCCCGCAGCCAGCTGCTGCTCCGCGAGACGCCACAATAAACAGTTATCTACGATTTCAACCATTAAATAGTTTTCACAACACACTAATAATGTCTGACAACGAAGACAAGTGAGTTCTGAGTGCGTGTGTGACAGTCGTTATGATATGTATACTGTAGTGTACATAAGGTCATGATAAACCTGTAGTGTATATAATAACTGATTTTGGTTTGCTCGTGCATCTATCTCTGGTCTCTGTGTTGCTCAGCTTTGATGATGGAGATTTCGATGATGCTGAGGATGAAGAGCCTCTGGATGATCTGGAGAACGTCGAAGATGTAAGATTAATAGATGTAAAGTGGTGTGCTGTGGTTGTTTTCGTCACTGACTCGTGTAGATCAGGAAGGAGACTTTAGGGTGCGGTGGGGGTTGTGTCCTTGCACTGCCACACTGTGTGTGATTGTATTGCATGTGAGATTAAGTGCTTCTAATGAAGATGTTAATGTGGTTTTTCTGCTCCATCTCAGTCCCACGTGTGTTGATTAGGTGCATGTTATAGATCCATTGAAAGTGTCCTTTTTTGACATTAATACGACCCCTAACATTCATTATTGTAATGTAAACATGGTATAATAAGAGTAAAATATGGTATTATGTCTAGTACATGTTTATAAATGATTCTAAATGTGTCTCATTGACATCGTGTGTGTATGTCTCTGTGTGTGTATGTGTGTGTGTGTGTGTGTGTGTGTGTGTCTCTGCGTCTGTTTGTGTGTCTGCGTCTGTTTGTGTGTGCGTGTCTCTGTGTGTGTGTGTGTGTCTGTGTGTGCATCTCTGCGTCTGTTTGTGTCTGCGTCTGTTTGTGTGCGTGTGCGTCTGTGTGCGTGTCTCTGTGTGTGTGTGTGTGTGTGTGTGTGTGTGTGTGTGTGTGTGTTTGTGTGTGTGTGTGTGTCTGCGTCTGTTTGTGTGTCTGTGCGTCTGTGTGCGTGTCTCTGTGTGTGTGTGTGTGTGTGTGTGTGTTTGTGTGTGTGTGTGTCTGCGTCTGTTTGTGTGTCTGTGCGTCTGTGTGCGTGTGTGTGTGTGTGTCTGTCTGTGTGCGTGTGTGTGTCTGCGTCTGTTTGTGTGTCTGTGTGCGTGTGTGTGTGTCTGTCTGTGTGCGTGTCTCTGTGTGTGTGTGTGTGTGTGTCTGCGTCTGTTTGTGTGTCTGTGCGTGTGTGTGTGTGTGTGTGTATATGTGTGCGTGTCTGCCTGTGCCTGTGTATTTCTCGTGTGCGTGTGTGTCTGTCCATGTGTATGTGTGTGTGTCTGTTTCTCGTGTGTGCGTGTGTGTGTGTCTGCGTCTGTTTGTGTGTGTCTGCGTCTGTTTGTGTGTGTGTGCGTCTGTGTGCGTGTCTCTCTCTGTGTGTGTGTGTGTGTGTGTGTCTGCGTCTGTGTGTTTGTGTGTGTGTGTTTTTCTCGTGTCTGCGTCTGTGTGTTTGTGTGCGTGTGTGTTTCTCGTGTGTGTGTGTGTGTGTGTTTGTATGTGTGCGTGTCTGTCTGTGCCTGTGTGTTTCTCGTGTGCGTGTGTGTTTGTCCATGCGTTTGTGTGTGTGTGTGTGTGTGTGTGTGTGTGTGTGTGTGTGCAGGAGGATCGAGAGAACGTCCAGATCCTGCCGGCGGGTGATGGACCGCAGGCCAATCTGAAGAGGATCACCACTCCTTACATGACCAAATACGAGCGAGCACGAGTGCTGGGAACACGAGCGCTGCAGATCGCGTGAGTGACCTCTGACCCTTCACACACAGCGTATACCGCATTGACCCGAATATAAGACCATGTTTTATCTTGAAAATACGTCTTTAAAAAAACAGTCGTCTTATGTTCAGGTTCTAGAGCAGTGGTCGGCAAACGGCGGCCGTTTAACTGATGAAAACACACTGTTATTTTCATCACAAACTAAATGTGCTCTGCAGCACATTTGTCAAGCAGCAGTTGTCAAGCTTGTCATGTGGTAGGAAAAGGTTTGCACACAGCCACTTTGAAACTATTCAAAGTTATTTTTATTTTGTATATATATATATATGTGATGAACAGAGCTGTGATATTCCACTGGCTCACTACCAGTTACACAATACACTGTAACAGTCGGTCACAGGCAATTCTAGTTGCATCTTTCATCAAATAATAGACCTATCTTAAATCATCATTTAACTGTTCTGGCCTGCCATCTAGTGCGAAACTTGTTTTTGGCCCGATGACAAACTTCCTTGCCGACACCTGGTCTAGACTTTGACATGTCAATAATACATCCACAATAATAGGTGGCGCCAAACACGCGTAAAACGAGTGTGCTGTGAAATATTATTATTCATAACAGGGAAGTTTACAAATATTGACTGAGATTACACTTAATTTTCATTCACATTCTGTACATACCAAATACCAAACGTATACCAAATTAAGTATAAAATAAAATAAAACATTCGATAGAAAGAAAAATAAATAAAGACAAAGAAGAAAGAAATATTAGGGGAGTAGGATGTTTTCACATTATGAAACCAAAATCCTCTAATAAAGTATACAAAAATCTTGCTTTGGGACTTTATCTCTCTTAACGTCTCCAAATAAATGACAGATTCCTCTTTAAACACAACTAATCGTGGGGGAGTTTTAAAAAATGTACATTTGTGAATGTAAAATCTTAACAAAAGCAACAAATTATTTATTACATATGATACCTTTTTGTCCTTAAATAACAAGCCAAGCTTAACGATTTCCCCTGCGAGGATCAGTCTTACAGGTCATCTTTGGTGAATCCAGCAGAATGCATCGTTCCAGAAGTACACTGAAAAACAAGTGTTCAACTGTTTCAGTCTCCAGATTACATAACTGGCATATATTGGAATCCCCAACATTAAATCTTACTCTTAAAAAATTATTTTGCAGGATAAATGTGATTCATTATTTTAAAATGTACCTCTTTACATTTCGGATGAATGTAAGAAAATTAGTTCTAATTTCAGACACTTTTTTCTTATCAAAATGACTAAATATATAAGATCTCTTTACTGGTCCTGGAAAACAACGTTGTATTAAACAATTCCTCAATCTGTTGGAAAAAATTTTATCAGTAAAATAAAATTTTCTATCATAAGATCAGACATTTTGGAGTTATTGTTGAATATTTGATTTGTTCCTTAACTAGATTTATCATCTGCAATGGTATATACTTATTCATTTTACCGTACATTTTAGGGGAACAACTTACATTGTATTTACCACAAATATCATCATAACTCAATATATTCCCTAAGTGTTAGTGACCATATGTCTTTCTTCCACCAATCATCAATAAACAGAGATTTTCTATTCACCCAAATACACCTGTTATTCCAGATAGACATAGTATGTGGGCTAAAATTATGTTTAAAATCAGTTTCCAGTATAATAGTATTTGTTAATGAAACGCAGAACGTTTTACGGGGAGTTTAGAGATTTCAAAATCACATTGTAACAAAAAACTAATACCAGCACATGTTTGAATATAGCTAAAGAAACCAAAATGAAGATTCGTTGATTATGAACGACTGTAACTTAAGTTTCATGACCCCATTCATAATATCAAAGTCAATTGTTTTAAGACCACCCTCTTCATAATCTTTAATCATATCACTTTTACGTATATCATGACTTTTCTTTTTCCATATGAAATCAAAGTTTAACTTATTTATCGCCTTTATCTTTTTTGCAGACACTGCTAAAGAAAAACATGGATAGATTAATCTAGAAAGACTTTCTATTTTCATTAATAAGATTCTACCAAAGATCGTTATGTCTCTCTGCAACCAATTGTTCATTATTAATCTACATTTCTCTAGATTTGTATCAACATTTAAGCTTTCTAAATGATCTGTTCTCTTAGATAACCAAATCCCCAAGTATTTAATTTCATTTTTTACTGGGATATTGTTAAATGATATATTAGGGTGATCATGGATGTTGCATTTTGACATATTCAACCATAAACCTGAAGCTTTTGAAAATATCATGACAGACTGGAGTGCTAAAGGGATTTGCTGTTCATTTCTAAGAAAAAGAGTCGTATCATCAGCAAATTGACTGATAATAAAATGATTCTCTTCTAAGTTAATGCCCGATATGTTGCTCATTTTGATTAAAATAGACAATATTTCAGAAACCATGATAAAAAGTAAAGGTGAACAACCACAAGGTCCAATACCTCTTTTGACCGTGAATCTTGAACATGAACCTTGAGTAAGAGCGACAGAGCTGGTTATGTCTTTATATAGCGTTCTTACAATATTTATACATTTTGAGCCAAAACCAAAGTGTTCTAGAGTTTGAAAAATAAAAGAGTGTTCCACATAAAGGCCTTATAGAAATCCAAAAATAAAATAAACCCGTCTTCTTCAATTAAATCACTATATTCAATCAAATCAAAAATGAACCTAATATTATTATGAATTGATCTATCCTTTAAAAATCCTGACACTGATAAGTTGTGATATTCCAGTTTTCAATCTAGAAGCCAAAGTCATAGTAAATAATGTGTAATCTGATTTTAGAAGTGTTATGGGACGCAAGTTATCTAATAATCGCTTATAATTCTCTTTAACAAAATTATAAGGCCTTGTTTCATAGTTGGTAAAAGTTCGTTATTCCTTATACACTCCTGTAAAGCATCCAACAAAATACATTTGAGGTCCTCCCAAAATGTTTGATAAAAATCTGTGGTTAAACCATCAGGGCCTGGAGATTTACCAGGTTTGCTCTTTTAACAGCTGCATCAAGTTCTTGTACGGTTATTTCTGATTCACAAACTTCTTTAAATATACTATCTATTGACGGGATATTATTTTTCATCGTCTGAAAAAAAGAATTAGAATTACTGGGGGAAAATGATGACGAATACAGTTTAGAGTAGAAATCAAACACCTCATTTGCTATTGTGTTATGATCTGAATGTTCTACTTGAGTCACAATTAATCGAATTTCTTTCCTGACGTCTTTTTTCCAGGTTGACAAAATATGAACTATTTTTTTCCCCCTCTTCCAGCCACTTAGCCCTGGATCTCACATATGCCCCTTTTGCCTTTTTAATATCAAATTCATCTAAAATGGAGTGTAGCTCAATAAGTTTTTGTCTCTCATCTTCGGACATATTAGGTTGACAACATCACTTATTAATCTCTTGAATCAATTGAAATTCTTTTTGTCGTTTTTTTTTTAAATCAGATTTTTACTAAATGTAATTGAATATTCTCTCAATTTATGTTTTAAGTATTCCCATTTAATTCCACTCGGCATTCTTTTTACTTTAAACTCAGCTATTGTTTTATTAATATATGCACAAAAGTCATCATGATTTAGTAAATCTGCATTAAATGTCCAATATCCTTTAGTTTTATAAGATGTCTTATTTTGTTCTAAGATTAGATTGAGTACACTATGGTCTGTTAAGGAGGCATCTGAAATACTACATTTAGTTGCAGAGAAGAATATCAGATCCTAGCCAATAATCGATTCTTTGAGTGGCATTTGGTTTGAACCATGAAAAGTGTCTGGAAGTGGGGTTTAATTTTCTCCATATATCAGTTAATGAATTTGATAAACAGAAGTCTTGAATAATATAGTTAATATGGGAACTACTAAATTTAGAAGGATGTCTATCCATAAATTCATCTGGTGTCATGTTAAAATCTCCACCAATTAAAACATATTCTGTAGGATATCTAGCTTTTAAATCATTTATGACATCTGTTATTGTCTCCAGAAGATCCTTATTTTGGGAGCGGGCATTATATCCATACACATTAACCAAGATGAAAAACATTTCGTCCAACTGTAGTACTACTGCGAGCCAATGACCATCCACATCAGCCCTGTGAGTAATCACTTTACCAGGGCATTTATTCATGCAAACAGCGACACCTGCAGATCCACTTGACCCATGACTGAATAGCATGTCATCCCCCCACTGTTTTTTTCCAAAAGGTAGCATCTGCCAATTCTGAATGGGTTTCTTGTAAAAACAAGAAACACAGAATCCTTTAAACCCCTACAATTCAAGGATGAAAACGAGATTTTAACTTGAACAAACTGGACAAAAAAGGAACTATAAATCGAAATTAACAAAAATAAGAGTGCAGTCTATTGCAACACAGACTAAAATGTAAAGTTTGCGAGATAGAAACCAAAGTCCCGTTTCTTTATCAGTCCATCTCACCTCATATCAACGAGAAACAGTCAATAACCCACTCAAGAAATACGTTTACCATCGATGTACCCAAATGGGCCTCTAAAGCCAGCTGCTTTGCCTTCCTTCTTGTTCGATTATATTCGATGTATATTCCTTCTTGTTCGATTCTTGGCCATAACTCACGTCTTAAAAGTCTATCTTCTTTCGTCAAATCCTCCGCAAAGCGGATGCCAGCTTCCTTACATACCGAAGACGTCTTGGTTCTTTTCCATATTTCGACACGGACCATCCTGTGGGCGAAGAGAAGGATCACCTCTCTGGGTCGACTGGACTCTTTCCTTCCCACCCGATGCACGGCATCCACAGCCTCTGACATGCTAGCAGCAAACTCCGGTGTTATCTTGCCAAGAAGTAGAATCACATCCTCTCTTATCCGCTCACTGGCGTTCTCCTTGAGACCTTTTATGCGAAGACACCACCTTCTTTTGTACCGTTCCTCTTCCAACACACAAACTTTCAGATCATTATTGACTTCAGTGAGTGAGCCAATTTGTTTTTCCATAGTTTTATTTTGTCTTTGCATTCTTTTAACTCCTGTGCGTTTATTTGGACGGATTTGGCGACGCTAGCAATCATCGCACTGTGTTGCTTCATTTGCATGCTTAATTCCTCATGCTGAACATCTACCTTGGTTCCAAGAGCTTTGATCGCATCCAATATAGCCAAATTAGACACTTAATGTTCCTCATTGTCTGTCGATTTTTAGTTTGTTTTACCTTTCTGGGGTTTACATGGTGTGGGTGGGTCAGAGTCAGTGCCGCGCTCCCTTTTGCTTGAAACGACGGTTATGTCCATTGCGTAACAGTGTTCCTCCACATCAATCATGCTTTCAACAGCTTGGGGTATGTTTAACTTAATAGCAGGTGAAAATGGAATATAACTTGTCAAACTAAACAAACTCGGGATTAAATGTGGGAGCACGTAATAAACGTAACTACTCAGTGCGCCATCTTGCCGGCCGTGGCTTTTCGTGTGCCGTGAAATATGTAATAAGGCGTGCTGTAAATGTGAGTCGTGACTGTAGCCTGATGGGAACTTTGTGATTGTAAGACAGAAGACAGAACCCAGATTTGAAGACTACTGTAAGATTTCACGTCTACTGTTAATGATATTTTGCTAGGTTACTATGAGATGGGTGGACTAATTGTTATATAATTCAGATGGGCTACCTGTTATTTTTATGCTATATCAAAAGTGTATATTTTAAATGTTATTGTTGGTACATTTTACCAGTATTTGCCATACTTCCAAAACTAAATTTTAAACAGGACAAAATATGCAATATGAAGAATGTTTCTCTCTCTCAGTAAAACACACGATTTGGTTTTCAAAAAGCCTTTTCCAAAAGGTCCATCTTGAAAAAGGAGGGTCGTCTTCTAATCAGGGTCGTCTTATATTGGGGTCGGTACATCAGTTTTGAGGTGAACACTAGCATATATACAGCCGAGCGCATAACCTTTCAGAGGAAGCTCATTTGATGGCATTGACACATGCACATTACGAGTGATAAATGTCTTCTCGTCTAGAGTTCAGCTAGAGTCTCTGAATTGCTCGTCAGTGCAGCCGCCTGCTTGTGTTTGTCTCCTGTTTGGTTCAGTGTCAACTTCTTACAATTCTGATAATTTATATCGCACAAAGTAAATAAACACGGCAGTTTTATTTTTGTGTTATTGATATGCTAATGCAGTTAGTGTTGTCAAAAGACCCGGTACTTCGAAACCAAGTCGGAACTAAAACAAAGAAAACGTCACGGCACCAGGTTTTGTAAAGTACCGGTGGTACCGAGGACCCGGTTCTTGACGCGAGGCCGTATGGACGGAATCTCGGAACCTAGTTTAAAAACGGAATGTTCAGTTTCACACGGAATGTCACGGAATGTGTCAATGTTTGGATGAATTAATCAAAAGCTGGTAATTACACTTAAATCAAATCATGATATATCGTACTAGTGTCTGTAAATATTAA
Source organism: Schizopygopsis pylzovi (assembly GCA_027422435.1). Lineage (NCBI taxonomy): Eukaryota > Metazoa > Chordata > Actinopteri > Cypriniformes > Cyprinidae > Schizopygopsis > Schizopygopsis pylzovi. The sequence goes on from CM049821.1 coordinate 2,107,485, forward strand.
TCTGCAAAGGTCGATTCAAATATAAATCCCGCATGTTCTGCGAGTCTGTGAATGAATGAATTAACGGTTTTGTTTACTAACGTTACATACGCTGAAGCGCGTCTGTCGTCTAAATGAGAACATAATATCATGACATACTTTTGCAGCTTAATATTAACAGATGCTAGTCCATATCACGATCTGATTTAAATGTAATGACCTACTTTTGATTAAATAATCCAAACACGACATAAACAACATCTCCAGAACTGCTCTGAGAGTCACTTCACTTCATTAGTAAAACCAGCGTCATGTCATAAACACACAGAACTATTCACGGCAGCCCGTCAAAATAAAAGTCCGGTTTAGACATAAATATATTAGGCGACTGTTATTTAGTGGAATGTATTCGATGCTACTTCTACTGTTTAGAAAAATAATACAACTTTATTTTCTAATAAATAAATAATCACACAATATTTCTTCCGTGTTTTAATTTGAATAGTAAATCCCCTTGATTTACCGAAAACAAGTGCTTAAATTTAATTAATTAAAAGACTAATTAAATTTGGGTGAAACATACTTTTATTACTTGTGGAAAAACTTGACACTGTTTTAAATAAGCAGAAAGAGTGGCTCTGATTTTTGTACATTGTATTTTAGTTTGACTTTATTAATAAAAGGTGTTTTTTAATCAGCATGCTTTGGTAACGAGAACCGTGTATTTTCTCTGGTATCGGTACCGAATACTGAAATGTTGGTACCGTGACGACACTATATGCACTATTTATTAATGTTTTCAGGTTTGTTTTTCTCATCTTGTTGTGTGCTTATGTCCGTTTTTATTCAACATTAGCATGTTTTTTAGTATTAGTCATGGTAGTACTTAAACTTATTTTAATTTCTAATTTACATTAGTTTGATTTTCATTCAATATTTACATTTTATTTCAGTCTTATTTCAATTAATATTTTTTTTATAGTGATTTCAAAGTTTTTTAACCATAAATACATTAATACACACAAAAGCCAAGTCAATTGTATTTATATAGCACATTTTACAAGAAATATTGTTGAAGCAGCTTCAGTTTTTTTTATTATCATTACATATAAGAACAATACACATTATTAATATTTCTGTGCCAGTATTGTAGCAATATATAAATGCCTTAAAGTCACATAAAGCAGTTTAGAGCTGGACGATAATATCGTTTATTTGAAGATATGAAGTATCAGATTTGCGGAGTAATAAATGCTGATAATGCTGCGTTACTCATCAGTGACATCACTTCCTGTGTGACAGGATGTGTGCGCCGGTGATGGTGGAGCTGGAGGGAGAGACGGATCCACTGCAGATCGCCATGAAAGAGCTCAAGTACGACAACACATGTTATTACTGTACTGATATATTAGCACATTTTGAATAGACAATTTATGAAGAACTTAGTTTTTTTTATGTATCATGTAATATAAGAAAATACTTTTAATGTCGGCAGGACAATATATAAATGATTATAGTTTAAGTTTTAGAGCTGGACGTGATATTAGTATTTCGAACGTATATGAAGTAACATGATTTGCGAGTAACAGAAGCATGGACAACAGCTTACTGACAGTGACATGAGTTCCTTGTGTGCTAATGCTGTTCGCCGTTGATCAGGAGCAGGAAGACTCCACCAATCCCATCATCACGCCAGGTATCTGCACAGACGGGAGTTATGACGACTGGGAGCACTGCAGACGAAAGAACTCATCATTACTGACATAAGAAAATACTCTCTGCACACACACACACATGCACACACTACACAATACACATGCACACACACACACTACACACACGCCATGCACACACAGCTACACACACACACTCACACACACGCATCCCACACATCACACACACACACACACACGCATGCACACACACACACTCACACACACGCATGCACACACACACACACACACACACACACACACACACACACACACACACACACACACACACACACACACACATCAGGTCTGTGTGTCACAGCAGTGTTTACATGTCTTCTGCTCTGGAGAGTCATGTTTCATCCAGCAGTTTCATCCTGTGTTTGTCCGCAAGAGGGCAGCAGAGACACATGACAAACACCCAACACAAAGAGGAAGAGCTCGGTTTCATTATTTAATGTCCATTCCTTTGTTTTATTCATACAATATTAAACTTTTTTTGTAGAAAATGATATGCTGTGCTCTTGTTTTCTCATTGTTGTGAAACAATGTGACATCTGTAGATTCATACTGAAGTTTAAACTGCAAACAGCAAATCAAATGTACACAATATGATGTTTTATTAACAACATTAACTAGGAGAATTAAGCACGATCAGATAATCAGTCTGGCCAGGTGGAGCTCGTCAGCTAATCACCTTAACAAGCACTTCAGGTGTATACAGCCAACTCACCTCTGTTCTATGACGGGTTTCCAGCATCCCACCTCCTTGCTCTTAATCTAATTTCATTAATTAGGGGGGGGGGGGTTCTCAGGGTTCGAGCTCGGAGCCCTCCCTCCGGACAGCACGCCAAATATGCCTACTTATTGCTCAACCATATTATGTTAGTGCAAGCACGTGAAATAATAGTTTGTAAAAAACGGGGTCGTTAAAGTGTAGAGTTATTGTTTTTAAATAATACTAATAAAGTGTTGTAAACTGTACAAGTACCAAAGAAAGGAAAACGTGTGATAAACATTCAACTCGTCTTTTTTTCCTTGTCAGAACATTGTTGAAATGGCCCTTGGTGCAGAAATAAAATAGTTTTTTTTATTTTTGGCGGGATTTGATTCGAATTCTTCGGTGATGACGAACCGTTTCCACTGAACTGACGCACGAGCGGCGGGATCTAAATGTAAATCTTCAGTGTTTGCGCGGGTTAAAGTGTCTGAATTCACCACTTCTGAGGTGAAACTACTACTTTAGGTGGATGAACCTCTGCTGGTGTCTTCCTGTGGATAATCACGTCCGCGTGCGTCTGAAATCACATAATAAAGAGTAAGTACTTCTGAATAAACCATTAGCCACTGTTACAAACGCACGTTCATGTATCACCATTTAACAACATTTACAGTGCAACTTCCCTTTATGATCACGTCTTGCTTCAGATAGATTGCATGCTTTCTTGCAAGGCTGGATGTTGAATAATCATGAACAATATTCAGGCTGTTTAATTGCATTCGCCCAAACTGATCTTAATTATGAAGTTGGGTTGGTTTTGTATGGTCTAGTGGTCATGTGGTATATGGGACCAACTGTGTTCAGCATGGCTTTCATACAGAAGGCTTCATTGGGGCCTTAAATACATTGGGAACCCTATACGTGCAGGGCAGGACTTAGGGGACGGGAGGTTATGTTGGGGCCCCTTAAACCTGCAAATGCCCTCAACTAGAATATTATTATGGAGCAACACAAAAGACACTTTATAATTAATATGCAACACGTCTAGCCTAGTCAAAGTTTAGATGTAGGCTAATATTAAATAGTCAGTATAATGCAACACACATGCTCTCTCAGCTGAGAGATCAAATCCTGAAATAACACTGAGCAAAAGATCCAGTGATGCATTATTATTAGTATAAAATTGTGTTGTCTTATTTTGTCGGATTCTTAAATTTAATCAAATTCAATAAAAATAAATGTTGGCTATTATAACAATCAAATTAAATCTCTATCAGCAACATCGATAGATGGATTTTGCATAAGTTAAGTTTAAATATCACATTTTAATGTAGAAATATTAGATGATAGCAAACATTAAAAATAATGTTAAATATGTTCCTTATGGGATAGTGAAGGGTACATCGCATGCGCACTACTTAATTACAAGGCCTACTTATGTATACTTATGCTGCGTCCTAATTTATACTACTTATACTACGCCCTTAAAGTAAAGGAACAAAGTACACACTTTTTGAGTGTGTAGTAGAGGCGTAGGCAAGTTTTGGGACATATGATCACGTCACACAATCGCTTCTGTCACATTTTTTGCGTAACGATGCATTTAATAGTTAATGGCCAAACGGATGTTTATATAAGTTCAAACTGTTGTTGCAGATTAAATATACCAGATATTAAATTTGTATTTTTTCTACCAGGTTAAATGTGTATTACTAGTAACTCAAAAATCTATTTAACCATCGTCGTGCACATCTGCCATGTTTGTAGTTTTTACACGCTTATTATTCGTGGTTGTAGTTCTAAACTGAATCCTTTGCCAAAAATCCACAATTCAAAAACATTCCTGAAATAGTAGCCCATCCGAGGACTTTTGCAGTGGTTTGGGGACACACTTATTTTAATCTCACATGCTATTAATTTAGCATGGATAGTATGCGCATTGGGACGCAGGGCAAGAATTCGGACACGTGTTCAGCGCGGCGCGCTCGAGAAGTGTGAGAAGATTTGCGCGAGTCATTCCTGTCGCGAAGCTGATGGTAAAATATGCGACCTATTTTAATTTTGTTGAGAAATTGCCACTTTAAAATGCTATGGAGAAAGTTGAACTAGTGATGAGTGATGGAAAAACCTTCAGACATGACAATGATGCATAGATTAAATCATATCTGATTAACTATTGAGTAAGAAATAAACAATATTATATTATTGCATGGGCGTAACCACCATATACTTTGGGGCGGACGTGTCTCCAATATTGGAAAAATACCAATCTGTCCCCCCCAATAATAGGCCTATTATATTGTAATATGTGACATATGATATGCCCTCCTTTTATGAACCCTGGTTGTAGCCTAGTGGATCTGTTGTTATTTCCGATTTACTTTCAATTTAGGAAAAACAAGGGAAACAAAACTGTGACCACCCCCCTCGATTGTACACTTGGTTGAGCCCGTAAACGCCGGCTCGCGGCATCGTTTGAAAAAACCGCTCAGTCCGACTGTCACTGGTGCTTAAATGAAATGAAGGTAGGAGCTAAAATAAAGAAGCAGGACGAACAGGCGGACATTCGCCTTTTTTTTCAGACGGTAAGCAAGTAGACACCTAAAAAGTAGTGCCATGGTCAAAAATACCGCGGAAATTTTTGAATAAATGTGAAAAAATATCACGTGTAAATGGCTCAGTATTATAGCTAGGTAGCTAGCATGATACCCTGAAAATAGTCTGAATAATGAACTGCTGGAGTCACAGACCAAGGAGTCCCCGCTCTTCCCACTCCATCGATAAGCCTCTATTCATTCGTTGATGGCCTGGCCTGTTTGTTTTTACGATCTGATCCGAAAGTCGATTATTATATAAAAAAGGCAAAAACTAAAAAGACTGATGAAAAGAGGAGAAAACATAATCTTGCTCCAGCACTAACATAATATTAAAATATTTGTACACTACTCATGACCACCTTTACTATAATTTATCACGTATTACTCTAAGCTTGTTTATTGTGGTAAAAGTATAATAGATAATCTGTTAAGGGAATAGATTTTCCCTATAGATTTATATTACAACTGTGGCGTGTTATAGCTGTTGTTTCTCGTAACAAATGCAATGAATAATAAAGTCATTATTGGCCTGGTAATGATTAATAGGCTAGCCTTATTATAACACATGCTACAGTTAAGAACTATACTTGTTCATAAGAGCAAGAATCGAGAGCAATGGGTTGTAATGATGATGATGATGGAAAACCTTCAGATATTACAATGATGCATCGATTAAATCATTAAGAGTCTGATGAACTGTTAATGAGTGAGAAATAAACAATATTAATATAATAAAATGTTAAGTTTGATTGACTTCCCATGGTGTGTAGTATTAGAAAATTCTGTCAAACTATAGATTATATATCTTATGTAAACAAGTATTATCAGTTCTCTCCTGGCACTAAACAAGATGCACACAAACGCGTCCTTGCTCTTGATATACAATCACTGATGAACACCACTTTGGTTTTAATGATACGAGGGTGGATTAGAACCCGGAACCTCAAACATGCCGTTTGCATGATGTGGGTGGGTCCCCCCCCCCCCCCCCCCCCCCAAGGGAGCATGACCCCTAAAACTACGCCCTTGAGTGAGCTATACATGACATTAATAAGTTGTATGTTTAATGAGTTATTTATCGTTCCATATGAATTCAAAAAAGTGGTTTAAATTCATGCTAGATGTCTGAAGTTCGTTCCTCAGGTATGTTGTTTCCACATCCTTCATGTAACTGGATTTAATTTCAGCCACGGTACAGTATTCAGTAAATAGCACGCTCAGATCCACTTCTGAGCACACATTTGCAGTGGCTTATGAGAAATTAATTTTGTCCTCGTGACTCATGGACTCACAGTCGTATGGTGATACAGAAGCAGAAAATTAAACATGTTTTCAGGATCTGGTTTGCACTCGTCTAACTGCACACTGTCTCTCTCTCTCTCTCTCTCTCTCTCTCTCTCTCTCTCTCTCTCTCTCTCCTCTCTCTCTCTCTCTCTCTCTCTCTCTCTCTCTCTCTCATGCACACTGTTTAGGAATGTCCAAATCCTGTTGCAGTGAGACCTGTGTGTGTGTGTGTGTGTGTGTGTGTGTGTGTGTCTTTGTATCCAGTGAAACTGCAGGCCAGTCCCCCTCCCTCCCTTCGCTCAGCCGGAGCTGAATGAGTCTCTTTGTTTAACCAAAGTATCACACAGATGATTAAATCAGGGGAATTAGAAATCAGCCTCAACTCTCAGCACATGCACACATGTAGGACAGCATTCACACACACACAGAGTTAATGCAGAAATGTTGAGGTATTTGCGATGTATGCTGTCATGATAATGATTCAGCCAATCAGAATAAACCTACAAGCTCACACTGAATGGGCTTAGCGTGGAATAATAGCATAATGCATGCACACATACTGTGCACTATATTTCTGCATATGGAAATACATCAAATCAAGCATACTGCATTATTATATACAGCTTGCAGTTTGGTGTATGACTTAAACGCAATATATTTTATACATAGGCTACTGTATTCTGCTGAAATCCATGGGTAAAATCTATTAAATGCACCATTAAAAACGAAATAGAAAATTAATTAGATAATTAAAACATTTAGCTTTAAAATTTTAGGTAAAATGTGCTACTTGTAGTTATTCGAGTGAATTGTGAACTACCAATTTCTAAATGAAACCATTTCTACATATTTTATAATCATTGTAATAGTAATAAATAATAGCCTACCTTTGTAGTGTGCTGATTTGAACATAGTAATTCATTGAGTAAACATGTGGCCGTTAAAACACATGATTTGTCCTGATCTTACAGGTGGAGAAGATAAGAAGCAAATGAATATTCAGGCAGGTGTGTATGAAGACGAGGACGCGCTTGAACAGACTGCAGCTTTATTTAAAGTGAGGGAAGTTAGTCACTGCTCTCTTCTATTTACACCGATAAAGAAAAACAACAACACTTTTACCCACCACAAAATTACAGTTTCCAACATCAGAATAAAACGCTACTGATAAAAAAATAACGAACAAAAGCAACAAATATAAATAATATTCTGTAATATATAACGAGTAAGCTGTTTGTTTGCTGTTTCTGAATAATACTAATAAAGAGGGGGGAAACTATAAAAGTACCAAAAGGAAGAAAACATTGAATAACTAAAAGTTTACAGTAACGGTCTTTACGATATAATACCGCAATGTTTTATTTTTTGTTAAAAAATTATTAAAATCTTAAATGTTCTGAAACAGACATTGTTTCAATGAAATACAAAACGGTGCTCTTTCAAAATCTCGTATTACATTGTCACGTGGGCATACGAGTCTATGACGGCTAATAAAGTTGGCACCCTGAAAATAGATCCGTGTGATTTAATTTGATGCGTCAGCGATGGCGAACAGTAGCCGATGGACCGAGGCACTGGCGGTGTTATCTAAAAAAAGGTAAGTTATGTGCCAGAAACTCGTAATTAGGTTAATTCCGATGCGACGGAAACATTGCATTACAGTACTCCTCCTATGTGTTTGTAGTAATTATCGCATCCTGGCACTGATATTTACACACTCTGAAAGTCATAAAACACAAATGTCATTAACAAACACTAGACAGTGGTGAAGACTTTTCAGTGTAGTTATGGCAAAACAAGTAACAATAGAAAAGATTACAACAGCGAAAACACGTCATTATTTGTTGATAAAAACAATATGGCCTTATTTTGGTTAATAAAAAGAGATTATTCATTCATACAAATTAAAAAAGGAAACATGTGAATGTACAGATAATAGCATCAGGTGTAAGTTTGTTTGCGTGTATGTATATTTAAGTGAAGTGGAGGGGGTCGATGTATGGTTTGAGTGTTACTGCCGAACCAAACCCGAGTTTTTGTTGTATTTTTGTAATGTTTTGGTCTCAGAACTTTGGTAATGTGTCTCATGAAGGACCTCTTGTGTCAAATTTCTGCCTCCTTCATTTCATCTGGGGTTGAGTGAGTCTGTGTCGGGTTTTATATAAGCCTGAGGCACGTGAGAATATGTTCCCTGCAGATCTCCACACACACAAGTTTCTCGGTGCAGGTGAGTGTTTGTCATGATTTTCAGTCACACTTCTGTTGGACCCTTCGGCGACTGGATTCGAAACCAGATCGGCGCATCACGGTCGAGATAGGGTGGTGTATACGGGCTGCTCCCAGTGCGTTGGGCTGTGCGACTGCGGCACGGAGCCGGGATCTGGAATGGCGGTGTACAGGGGCCTCTGCGAAGGGCCCATGTAGGAGAAGGCGGAGTAGAGGCCAGAGGTCTGGCTAGAGTGGGCGTAGTATGAGCCTGACGCCTGATGCTCGGCGTATTCGGCGAACTGCGCACGGGACGCCAATGAAGGGAAGGCGGTGCTGTAGTGTGGCAGATAAGTGACATGCGACCCGCTCGCCGCAGCATCACTGGAGAAGTGCGCCTCGCTCTTAATCTGCGTTTTCACACCATCCGATCCCAAGTGTTGCTGGGAAGGCAGCTGCTGCTTGGAAAGCCAGGCGGTGGAGTGACCGCTAGCAGCCGCCAGTGCGCTGGAGATGCCGTAAGTGTACGGCGAAGCCGAAGACCCGACGCCGGGGCCACTCGACGACTGCGGATGCCCATTGGGCGGCAGGTACTGGTCGAACTCGTTCACGTCGAACGGCTCCATGTTGGCCATCACATCATGGCTGATCTCGCCAATGTCCACATTTCCGAAATCGATGTGCGGTTTTCCGCTGGCGGATGAGGAGGCGGAGCTTCCGTCTGCTCCCAAACCGCTCCGGGAGGCTCCGCCCTCACGCTTGCCCTCGCCGGATTTACCGCCCTGCATTTCTGTCTTAGGAGTGGTAGGGGGCGTCGGAGGGCTGTGACTCTGACCTGAAGGAACAAATGGATAATTTAAGAGGAAGAAGTTTAGGGTCGGTAAGATTTTCGTTGTATTTGAAGGGTTTTGCTCACCTAGGCTGCATTTATTGCATTTAATCTAAAGGCCTATTCACACCAAGAGCGATTAACAATAACTATAAATACAACGATTACTATATTTGTGTCCACACCAGTAAACGATAGCTGTCTGTTATTGTAGTTCCTTTTGCATTTACACAAATTCAACCAGTAGATGTCCTCGGCATGCACGTTTCAAGCGTTTAAAGCCCCGTTCACACTACAAGCGACATGCAGCGAAAAAGCGACACGATCCCATTAATTTCAGTTAAGAGCTGGCGACTCCCGGTGACACGAACGACAGCGACCGGATGGGGGGTGTCCAGCGACGCGACAAAGTTCAGATTCCTTCAACTTTATGCAAATGAAGAGCAACTTTTGGGAGCGATAGCCAATAGGAAAGAAGACAATAAAGCTCATGTGATTGTTCTCCTCTCAGCCGTAGATAAACATACGCAATGAAAGAAAGTAGGCTCTGTTTCTCATTCATTTTTGTCTGTATGTACTGATTTAATTTAGATTGCCTCCAAATGTTTGTACTTAACGGCAAGAAACCTGATTCGCTATCAAGGCAATCAGTAGAGCGACCTCATCGCCAGCCCCTGGCGACATGCAGCGACAAAAGTCACTGCTAGTGTGAACGGGGCTTAATTTAGTCAGTGTAGTGGAATAAAAACAACACATAGTCGTTTCAACTGCAACTTCAGTGGAGGCAAGGCAATGTTGGCGAAACTAGTGAGGCATGTTGTATGTTACTCTGTTTGCTCCTCCACAATTTTGCCTGCTATGTCAAATGCACAAGCCCTTTAAATTTGAATGAAGTCTGATTAGCTGTCTGTGTTTTATTGTTTATCAGCTGAATTTTTGTTTACGTTTTTTAATTCTGAAAGTGATCCCAACAATATCTTTCCTCTATATTGTTATCATTATAGTCGTGCTTAAACTCTGCTATTCTCTTAAATTTGAAATTATTATTAGAACGTTATCTTTATTGTTATTGTTCTTGGTGTGACTGGACATTAACACTATAAATGTCTTTACTGTCACTTTTGATCAATTAAATGCATCCTTGAGGAATAAAAGTGACCCCAGATGTCTTAACAGCAGTGTAGGCGGGTGTAGCTCACCTGTAGCATGAGGATGGTGTCCGTCGCCCAATGGTGACCCTGCGGCACCGCTATGTACCACATCCAGGTGCAGGCTTTTGTAATGTGATTGGCTGTGACTGACCTCGCCCTCGGAGAGGCCGTCGCCCTCTGAGTTGGATCCCGGTTTGCCGTTCTTGCGTCTACGTGGCTGGTACTTGTACTCGGGATAATCTTTCTTATGCTGCTTCCTCAGACGCTCAGCTTCCTCGATAAACGGCCTCTTGTCTGTCTCGTTCAGCAGCCTGAAACACACATGTGCATAAAAAGATTAGATTTTGCACAGTATAAGATGCAATACCAGAATATTTGATAGTGAAACAGTTATCCCAATCAATGGACAAATGAAGAGAAATGAATCCTGCATCATCACAATAAATTCAAAGGGCAGGCACACAATAAAATCTTATTTCAATCTACAGAATTTCAACAGTTCATTAGTGCTTGTTAAGTTTTAATATTAATATGAATGTCTTTTTAAAATGTGTTTACTACATATTTTTCTTACCCTTATTTACAGTATGCAAAGACATAAGTTAAATGTCGAAAAACTGAATCTGGCTCAGAGTTGTCATCTGTAGAGCGCAAACACTCGCTCTCTCATGAAAATAAACTATTTTAGAAAAACACACACCGTAATAGCTGCAAGATGGCCTTCTGGCTCGGGTTAATAGTTCTGTTTACGCACTGTGGCCTGTGTATTTGTGTGTGTTTGTGCTGTTTTCCACGGCAGCTCCTGAAGGGATTTGTCCCTCTAATCTGGCATGTTGAAGGAATGATTATTCTGAGCTAAAGCCCCTGAGAAACTCAAAGCCAGAGGCCGAGTTAACATCAACAGAAGGGTGTGCAGATAATATACGGCTGATAGTGAGGTGTGGCCATCAGATCGACAGCAGAACCCAAGAGAGCCATTAAACTGCAGCATATCTTATTAACTGATAGAATTACAGTAATGAATTGATGGTGGCTGTTTCTTGAGTGGTTTATGACAGTGAAGGGATGGAGAATGTGCAGATGGACTTTCAATTTGGTCACATTGATTTTATGGAGATGCATAGGTGTTCTTATTATTTTTTACCCTGGACCACAAAATTAGTCTTAAGTCGCTTACATTGTATGGGCCAAAATTATAGTTTTTTCTTTTATGACAAAAATCATTAGGATATTAAGTCGAGATCATGTTCCATGAAGATATTTTGTAAATTTCCTACCATAAATATATCAAAATGTAACTTTTGATTAGTAATATGCATTGCTGAAGAACTTCAATTTGAAAACTTTAAAAGCAATTTTCTCAATATTTAGATTTTTTTTTTGCATCCTCAGATTCCAGATTTTTAAAGGGTTGTATATAAGCCAAATATTGTTTTATCATAACACACCATGCATCAATGGAAAGATTATCTCAATTAAAAAAAAATACCAGTATGCATTTTTGTGTGTTTTAGAATCATATTTTGGTTGTTGTTTAATGTTAATTACTATTCTTATTTTACATTTTTACTTTTACTTCGTCTAGTATTATTTTCATAGGCTATGCATCTTTTAGAATTATTTAAAAAAATAAATTTGTATGTAAAGCACAAGTGAAAAGCATGTGCTGTATAAATAAACTTACCATTGGAGTGCTTGGCTATATGATACAAATATTAATTTGTGCATTCAACACCATAGACCTATATAGTAGTCAACATTTGAAGTGGATCAAAAAGTTGTCCTAAGACAAGAACGCACTTTGGTTTTAGAACAACTTTGATGAAAGGTTTTGATCCACTTCAAATGTTGACTAGTGTATATAAATATACCATGATTATGTCAAGCGTTACTTTTTGCTCTCACCTCCAGAGTTTTCCGAGTGTTTTGCTGAGCTCGGCGTTATGCAGGTGCGGATATTGATCCGCCAGTTTCCTGCGCGCGGCCTGCGCCCACACCATGAACGCGTTCATCGGCCGCTTGACGTGCGGCTTGTTCTTGCTGCTCGAGTTCACGCGCACGGGCATCGGCACGAGCGTCCAGTCGTAGCCGTTGAGCACCTGACTGACCGCCTCGCGGATGCCGATGGGGAAGCGGTCGTCGTCTTCGTCGGACTTCACCGACACCTCGGCGGAGCCGGTCGCATCATCACCGACGCCCGGTATCTGAGACGCCTGACCGGGAAGAGGGGAGTCCGCCCCACCGGGAGCACCGGACGAGTGACCGGGGGACATAGAGTGACCGTCGTCCGAGACCCCGGGACTCATCTCCACCTCTGACATACTGTGCTCCTCCGCCGACATCGGTCTTCTCGCTCTGCGGACACAGGTGTCTGCGCTAGCTCTAGTTTTTTCTCACAGGTTTATTCACTAAAAACGACGTTCGTCTCTAAACAAGTGGCCAATATTTTAACTATTATTAAATATGTATTTTAGGTCCTCCAAAGGCACTTCAACACGCTTATTTTTACACGATCTCCGTTCTTTCAGATCGCATCCATCCGCCGTTATCCTTAGGATAAAGATGTGCTGAAAAACCTGCAAAAAAAGGTATTTTTATTAATTACCATCATTGGTTGTCACGCCACATTTACATGTTTTGTAAAGTATATCTTCTCAATGTATACCCTTATAACACACCTACATCACTGAGACATCCAGTTGACTTCTGCATACATCTACAAGACATTTTTTAGGGTCTTTGCTCATCTGCAATATGTCTGTTGGACGTTTCCTTTTAGATGTCAAATAGACGTCTATTAGATGTATTTAAGATGTTTATGATTTAGACTGTATGTAAAACTGACATCTTACAGATGTTTGCCCTGCTGAAAAAAAACTATAGAAAATGTAATGGGTTTATTGGTTATAATGGGAATTGTATTGGTTTTAATGGAAACTATAATGGTGTCTACTGGTATGTGATGGATTATATTGGTGGGATGTTAAGTCATATTGGAAAAATGCCCAAAAACACACTACAAAAATGAATTTTGTAATGGTTTATAATGGAAACTATTGGAATTTCTGTGATGGTTTCTATTGTGCTTCTATTGTATTTTTAGCAGGGTTTGCACAGCAGATGCTTTCCAGATCAAGCGATCTTTAACAGACATCTTGCAGACCTGGGTAATGATATTAATATGGAGTTGTAATGGGATATAACCACACAGCCTCTTTGCTGTTCACAACCCAGACGCCTCGCGAACAAGATAAACCTGTTCAGGAAAAACTGCTACAAACACTGAGGCTTTGACTTTATTTAGAGTTGGTCTTTTTTCCAGCAATCATACGGTGGCGTCAGTTCGCCTCAGTGTGTGTGTGTGTTAGTTTAGCTTCACTTCTGCTAACAAGCTACTGTTGAAGGTTTGGCGGTTTGTTCAAGCTCCCGGGAGAGAAAGTGCTGGAATAATACCGGCTTCATTCCGCCCCGCTGCTGGATCAACACGGAGCGGCGCTGCTGAATTACACAGTGTCTGTCGGTGAAAGCACAAGCGACGACTTATAACCAGCAGAAAAAGTCATGGCAGTGTGTTTCTGAAAACTCAAGCAAGCAGCGAAGTTAATCGTCTTATCATTATGATAAATTATTTGTTTTGCTTCTACAAGTCTGACTGAAGATCAGTACATAAATAAAAAATCAGCCTTTCACTTAACTGAACACAATAAATAACTGTTTTATATACGTACTTGTCACGCAAAGTTGAACTTGAATGAGTTACTGTTGTCAGATTGGATCGAATCCCGTCCGAACACAAGAACAACAAACCACCCGACACCAGTGTTAATTAAGATCAGACAGGTGACTTCGCTTCTGTGATAACAGATAACAGACTCATGTTTAATATGTGTCTGGTTGACTTGTGTGCTCGGTAGACGTTTCTTTGGGACAAAGGTTGCTTTTAAGACGTAATAATTAGTTTTTAGTAGGCTAACACAGGTGTTGGTCAATTTCTTTAAGTAGCCCAATTGCGCTTTTGGGTTTGCTGTATTTTCCGTTGAACTCATTTCAGTAACGCGACTGTTTGAGAGCACTTTGACACTTTCTGTTGGTTCGTTTTAACCACTCACAACTCTTTAATAGCTCGTTTTGTATTGATGTTTTTTTTATATATATCTGTTTTTCTTATTTGTAAGTCGCTTTGCATAAAAGCGTCTGCTAAATGACTAAAAAGTAATATATCCGCCGCTGCTTGCTTTATTTATTGAAATGTAATTCACTTCATCTTTCGCTAGATTATTTCTTGGTTCACACAGTACAGTTTAGCGCGGGTCATTACGCCTGGTTTGGCAATACTTTGCCCCTAATTCACTCACGCCAAAACACCACTGTTCTAAATGGAACGATCGCATTCAAATATAACAGAATCCTTCTCAGATTGGAATAAATAGATAACTAAATAAATATATAGATTTAAAATTCCACTGATGCGATAATTCCAGGGTTTTAATCAGAATATCGGAGCATTACACTTTTTAATTTCTTCTTTTTTTGTGTTAAAGGATTGTGACAGACTTAACATATAATATAGATTTTGTACGTTTCGTTTTTCTGTGTTCATATTAGAAAATTACACGTGATGGTTATGGAGAGAAATTTGGACCGAGACAGCATTTGCTCGATAATGCGCGAGGAAAACATTTTTCAAAGACATATGCTAAATGGATAATATATTGGCTGTATTCTAAAAGGCTCTTTAAAAGTTATTTATAATGGCTGCAACATCATGCATGGACACAAATAGCCGACTTAAAATCAAAGTATTTAAATTCGTCATTTTACCAACTTTTTGTGCATGTGTTAAATTAAATCGTTTCGTCAAACACTGATTAAGCAACTTTTCTCATCAAGGCAGATTAACCCAACACGTCTCTGATTTATGCATTGACGCAAATCTCGAAATGTGTACCTCGTGACACCAACTTAGTTTTATGTTCAGAAAAAATACGCGCTGCTGTATTTCACACTGTTAATTCAGACAGACACAAACTTTTTTCTTTACAATTACGCCCTCAAACCACAACAGAGAAAACCCGAGTTCACATTTAAACAAGCAGGTGTAGAGAAATAATGTCAAAGCATGGCATATGCATTATCAACAATACTAATTTCTCCGTTTCGCGGTTTCTCGACACATTGCATTGGCGTATATTCCCACACAGAGTAATGCTAGAGAGAGAGGTAATAATGTCAAGCGTCTTACTGCACTGAAGCAGGTCGCCCGCCCAGCGCGAGAGTCCGTCGGTTCAGCCCCCTCGCTCGCGCTCTGAATGCCTGCTCTGTGTCGCGCGCCGGGGCTTAAAGAGCCTCGTTGTGTGAGGAGCGAGAAAAAAATCAATTCGTGGAAAAAATCTCTTAAAGGAGGAGTAGAGGCCCGTCGGCTCGCGCGCTGATTGGCTGAAGTTTCTCAGCGGAGGCGGTGATTACTGCTGCGAATCAACCACAGTAACATTTGGCCTCTTTAAACATTTTATACCCTTTTTCACATATTTACATCCTTATATTGCTGATAACTATTGGCTGTGAATATTTTGCATGAAGTTGTTTTATTAAAAATAGTCATATAGCATTTCTAGGCATATGCTGAAATTGTCATAACACTCTTACAAATAAAGGTTGTCTGTTGGCATCTTAGTTCAAGAAATCACATCCATGCTTCTTTTATTAGTGAAGATTGTTTAGGTTAATAAAAAGTTCTTCACATTGATGGTTCTTTTAAGAACTGTTCTCGGGGAACCCATTTTCCTCTATGACTGTCACTGTAAAAACAGCCTTTATTTTGAGGCGTGGGTTACACTTTATTTTAAGGAGTCCTTGTTACAGTGTAATTATAAATTTAAGTACTGAGTTGAGTAATGTGTGTACTTACTATAGGGTTAGGGTTTGGTTTAGGGTTACTTGCATGTAATTATGCACAATGTATTATTATTATAATCGTAAGTAGGCCTATACGTGTAACAAGACACCGTAAAATAAAGTGTTACTGAGGCTTGTAATAAACCAAAATCTATAGACTAGTCTGAATCTGAGATTTCTAAAACCAGACCCATGACAAGACTTACACGCATTTTATTAGCAGATATTTAATTTACAATCAAAAATATACATTTGTGTCGTATTCCAATACAAAATTAGAAATAACCTACGATCTGAGCTGATGAAAAGCGAATAATTAACTAATTCAATCTGATAACTAAATAAACAATAAAAGGTTAAAATGCACAAATAATAGGAAAATAAAAGCAATCACATTAAAACTTTGAATTTTTTTTAATATAGGCCTATATATATGTTTTTATTATTATGTCATTTTGTATGTCATATGACCGCCAACTGGCAGAGAACCGTGAATATGCAAATGTGTTGCTGTTTAATTTTTTTTTATATTAACCTATTGTTTTTGCTCCTCGTCGCTCTGCTGACAATAAAGCTCGGGAACTGTTGCAAAAGTAAGAATTCTGCAAAGTTGTCAAATTAGTTATGATGCTACGTTTGTCACGTCAGTTTTATGATTTTGTCACGCATGAATTGACTTTCACGGGTGGTCGCTGGTTCCTCTTCATTGGGGTCACTGGGGTTTTCGGGTGCTCTTTCAACTGTTCCTGATCACACTGGCGCGTTGTTGGCCTGCTTGTGCCGCGGGGTGAACCAGAGGAGCGCCATCAGACCTGTCAGCAGCTCCGGCTGCGCGACGCAGCGCGACGCAGCGCACCTGCTGTGCGCAATAGCGTCTTCTTTCTTACTCGAGCGCGTGCGGAATAGCCGGCCTGTGCGCGTAAATTCATCTGGGCTATGAAGCATAACCTATGCGACTTGTTAGCTGATTTTAAAGCTTATTTTGATATGCTCGGTGCGCGCGCATGCAGGCCTGCAGTCGTGACGCGCTCAGCGCTGGAATGAACTCGTGTCGCGCTACGTGTTAGCGTCATAATTGCATCACATAAACACACAGAGAGCGCATTTAACGCGTTTAAACAGAAAATATAGAAAGACGAGAAGAGAGGGCCAAACGCACACAAATACGCGCGCTGTTCTGGTCAACAATAACCTCTTGTATTTCCATCTCGCGACGCCCCCCCTCCTCCACCCAAGCCAAAAATCATTGCCTTTTTCATTATCCATGAATGTTGACTCTGATAAGGGGATCCTGAGCATGAGAGCATCTCTCTGTCTCGGTCTCCGGCGCTCTTTGCGTCCTTTGTTTTATCTCAGGTGAATTGTAATCATGTGATCAAACGAACACCCCCCTTCCATTACCCTCTTAAATGAAAAAATGAGGAACAAAAAGCAGTTCTGTGTATATAAAAAAAGAAGAGAAAAGAGAAAAGCTCTCTCTTTAGAGCGTCTTTTTCTCCGTGTCTCTTCAAACGTACACATATAGAGGGAACGCGGCGCGCGGCGTGGATGTACGCGGATCCGAGGCCTGCTGCACGCGTTGATGTGAGTGTCTCCCGGTGGCTCTCAGGCGCGGAGAAAGCGGCGTCATCTTGTCTGCACGCATTTGAAACATAAAGTGCAGACCTGGAGATGCGCGTGTTTAGCGGATCGTCGCGCGGTTGTTTTCTGTGTGTTGTGTTGTGTTGACGTGTGGCTGGTAGACTGCGTTATCGTCCTGTCGCGAGCTGCTGTCGCGAGCTGGGGTCTATTATGGCGTGTTTGTGGCGCCTTGACATTTTTGAGCTTTGAGAATTTGCACTGTAAATTAATTTCGGCTTATGTCGATTGTTTATACATTATTATGTTCATTGTAACGATTTCCGTTTTTTAATTAAAATACTGTTTTTGTTTTAAACAAGACAAATACTATAGCCTACCAACGAGCATAATGGTACGAATAATAATACATTAATTAATTGTGATAGTTCAGAAACTATCATTTATTAATCTTTTTGCATTCACTAATTCATTTTAGTTGAAATAAGTTAAACCCGCAGGTGCGCAAGATTCGTCGTTACCTGGACTAATTAATACATAATTAAGATGCCTTTCTTGCATTCGAAATATTTTTCGAAAATTGCAGAAACATATTGTCTAAATGATTTTCCTCTAATAACATGTAGGCCATCAGATCATAATTATCCTGTTTGTATTTCCATTGTAAGATTTAGCTAAATATCGAATAATAATAACAATAGTCAAACACTATTATTTACATGTTAACTAGCTATTATTATTATTATTATAGTTCGTCGTTCTTGTTTTATAATGATTGTTGTATCTGTGTATATCTCTCGGTGACGCGTTTAAATGCGTTGAAATAAAGTTGAAATTAATTTGTTTCCCGTCAATTTATCTTTTTTTATTACATTTGTTTGCATTTTATAAAACGTAAAAAAGGGTCATTTTGAAGCAGGATATTGTCGAAAATGCACGCTTGTTTTGTATTAACGAGACCGTATTTGTACGACACAATAATGTTATTTAATCATGAGTTTTATTATTAATTCGTATATTAGTGAAAGCCCCCGTTAAAATTGAGAGCTCGAGACTAATTTAGGCTTATTAACTAAACCATTGCATGACAGATATCAATCAACGAAAACATTATATGTGCTGTAATTAAAAACTTCTCTATCAGCGATCCTTTTAATTACGATTTTGACCTAATGAGCTGCAAATTAAAGTGAATTATTGTTCATTCTGTTGGAAAATGCTTTTCTCAGCAAATCTCAAACATTGCTGGCTGTTATTTCAGTCTCTGCTCAGTTTAATTGGATAATGTGTGTGTGTGTGTGTGTGTGTGTGTGTGTGTGTGTGTGTGTGTGTGTGTGTGTGAATGAATATGTGTGTTTTAGTGCAGTCATGCAGCATGTGACAGTGATGCTGCTGCTGTTTGCTGTTGGAGACAGTCTCTGGGATGTGCAGGGGTTAAAAGGTCAATATGGGGACATGCATGTCTCATGACCGGCTGATGGCTGGCCTTCACACACACACACACACACACACACACACACACACACACACACACACACACACCACACACACACACACACACACCACACACACACACACACACACACACCTGATCACATTCGCTCTGCATGTGTGCCAGTTTCTGGCCTGACAGGAAGTGGGGTGAACAAAAGATGCGAGTAGGCGGAGTGTTGGTCATTTTTCCTCTGAGAACGAAAGGTTTTGCCCTTTTGTCCGCTTTAGTAATGACGGCTGGGGAATTCCTGCGTCCAGGGTTTGTGCTTCTTCTGTTGTTTTCCTCGGTAAGCGAGGTGGAACGAGTTGAGTTCCTGTGGGCGGAGCCTCGGCTTCACCTGGCCCAGAGAGACTCACCTGTGTGATACTTTGTGTCTGCCACACAACACACACACACACACACACACACACACACACACACACACACACACACACACACACACACACACACACACACACACACACACACACACACACACACACACGTTTACTGATCTCTTGTACTTCATCTTTCATATCTGCTTATTTCTATGTTGGAGTGTGTACCAGGTTTAAAAAAAAATCATTGTTAACACGGATTGGTAACACGACCAATTCTCACTTTTAACAGTATATCAATAACATGCTGTCTGTTTTTTAGGCACAATTAATGCCTTGTTCTATAAGACCATATTTTAGATCCCTAGATCCACTTGATAACTAAACTTATAACACCTAACTATTAATAAGCAGCAAATTATTAGTTTACAGAGGCAATGGTTATAGTTAATAACTAGTTAATAGTGAGAACTGGACCTTAAAATAAAGCCTGACCACATAATTATATTTTGTTTTCTTTTTATATACTTTTTAATATGTATTATTAAATATATATTTTAAATATATACTGTTTATAATTATATTTAAATATACATTTTAATTTACTTTGTTTTCATTTAATATGTATATATACGAAAATATATCTGTAGTATGTATAAAACATTTATTTATTTGTTTCGTTGCTTCTTTTTTTGCTTATATTGCAGGTTTTATTAAAAAACAGATGTTTTACAATTAATTTATCTTTTGACAAACAGCAGTATAGAGGAATATATAGGATTTGTTTATTTATTTATTTTTATTTTTTGTAGGTTTTATTAAAAATCAGTTATTGAATGCGCACCTGTGCTCTGGTCCTCCAGGTTACGAGCAGTAGTGTTTGTGAATGCGCACCTGTGCTCTGGTCCTGCAGGTTACGAGCAGTAGTGTTTGTGAATGCGCACCTGTGCTCTGGTCCTCCAGGTTACGAGCAGTAGTGTTTGTGAATGCGCACCTGTGCTCTGGTCCTCCAGGTTACGAGCAGTAGTGTTTGTGAATGCGCACCTGTGCTCTGGTCCTCCAGGTTACGAGCAGTAGTGTTTGTGAATGCGCACCTGTGCTCTGGTCCTCCAGGTTACGAGCAGTAGTGTTTGTGAATGCGCACCTGTGCTCTGGTCCTCCGGGTTACGAGCAGTAGTGTTTGTGAATGCGCACCTGTGCTCTGGTCCTCCAGGTTACGAGCAGTAGTGTTTGTGAATGCACACCTGTGCTCTGGTCCTGCAGGTTACGAGCAGTAGTGTTTGTGAATGCGCACCTGTGCTCTGGTCCTCCAGGTTACGAGCAGTAGTGTTTGTGAATGCGCACCTGTGCTCTGGTCCTCCAGGTTACGAGCAGTAGTGTTTGTGAATGCGCACCTGTGCTCTGGTCCTCCAGGTGACGAGCAGTAGTGTTTGTGAATGCGCACCTGTGCTCTGGTCCTGCAGGTTACGAGCAGTAGTGTTTGTGAATGCGCACCTGTGCTCTGGTCCTCCAGGTTACGAGCAGTAGTGTTTGTGAATGCGCACCTGTGCTCTGGTCCTTCGGGTTACGAGCAGTAGTGTTTGTGAATGCGCACCTGTGCTCTGGTCCTCCAGGTTACGAGCAGTAGTGTTTGTGAATGCGCACCTGTGCTCTGGTCCTCCAGGTGACGAGCAGTAGTGTTTGTGAATGCGCACCTGTGCTCTGGTCCTCCAGGTTACGAGCAGTAGTGTTTGTGAATGCGCACCTGTGCTCTGGTCCTCCAGGTTACGAGCAGTAGTGTTTGTGAATGCGCACCTGTGCTCTGGTCCTTCAGGTTACGAGCAGTAGTGTTTGTGAATGCGCACCTGTGCTCTGGTCCTCCAGGTTACGAGCAGTAGTGTTTGTGAATGCGCACCTGTGCTCTGGTCCTGCAGGTTACGAGCAGTAGTGTTTGTGAATGCACACCTGTGCTCTGGTCCTCCGGTTACGAGCAGTAGTGTTTGTGAATGCACACCTGTGCTCTGGTCCTCCGGGTTACGAGCAGTAGTGTTTGTGAATTCACACCTGTGCTCTGGTCCTGCAGGTTACGAGCAGTAGTGTTTGTGAATGCACACCTGTGCTCTGGTCCTCCGGGTTACGAGCAGTAGTGTTTGTGAATGCGCACCTGTGCTCTGGTCCTCCGGGTTACGAGCAGTAGTGTTTGTGAATGCACACCTGTGCTCTGGTCCTCCGGGTTACGAGCAGTAGTGTTTGTGAATGCGCACCTGTGCTCTGGTCCTCCGGGTTACGAGCAGTAGTGTTTGTGAATGCACACCTGTGCTCTGGTCCTGCAGGTTACGAGCAGTAGTGTTTGTGAATGCGCACCTGTGCTCTGGTCCTCCGGGTTACGAGCAGTAGTGTTTGTGAATGCGCACCTGTGCTCTGGTCCTCCGGGTTACGAGCAGTAGTGTTTGTGAATGCGCACCTGTGCTCTGGTCCTGCAGGTTACGAGCAGTAGTGTTTGTGAATGCGCACCTGTGCTCTGGTCCTCCAGGTTACGAGCAGTAGTGTTTGTGAATGCGCACCTGTGCTCTGGTCCTCCAGGTTACGAGCAGTAGTGTTTGTGAATGCGCACCTGTGCTCTGGTCCTCCAGGTTACGAGCAGTAGTGTTTGTGAATGCGCACCTGTGCTCTGGTCCTCCAGGTTACGAGCAGTAGTGTTTGTGAATGCGCACCTGTGCTCTGGTCCTGCAGGTTACGAGCAGTAGTGTTTGTGAATGCGCACCTGTGCTCTGGTCCTGCAGGTTACGAGCAGTAGTGTTTGTGAATGCGCACCTGTGCTCTGGTCCTCCAGGTTACGAGCAGTAGTGTTTGTGAATGCGCACCTGTGCTCTGGTCCTCCAGGTTACGAGCAGTAGTGTTTGTGAATGCGCACCTGTGCTCTGGTCCTCCAGGTTACGAGCAGTAGTGTTTGTGAATGCGCACCTGTGCTCTGGTCCTCCAGGTTACGAGCAGTAGTGTTTGTGAATGCGCACCTGTGCTCTGGTCCTCCAGGTTACGAGCAGTAGTGTTTGTGAATGCGCACCTGTGCTCTGGTCCTCCAGGTTACGAGCAGTAGTGTTTGTGAATGCGCACCTGTGCTCTGGTCCTCCGGGTTACGAGCAGTAGTGTTTGTGAATGCACACCTGTGCTCTGGTCCTCCGGGTTACGAGCAGTAGTGTTTGTGAATGCACACCTGTGCTCTGGTCCTCCGGGTTACGAGCAGTAGTGTTTGTGAATGCGCACCTGTGCTCTGGTCCTCCAGGTTACGAGCAGTAGTGTTTGTGAATGCGCACCTGTGCTCTGGTCCTGTAGGTTACGAGCAGTAGTGTTTGTGAATGCGCACCTGTGCTCTGGTCCTCCAGGTTACGAGCAGTAGTGTTTGTGAATGCGCACCTGTGCTCTGGTCCTCCAGGTTACGAGCAGTAGTGTTTGTGAATGCGCACCTGTGCTCTGGTCCTGCAGGTTACGAGCAGTAGTGTTTGTGAATGCGCACCTGTGCTCTGGTCCTCCAGGTTACGAGCAGTAGTGTTTGTGAGAGACGGACAGGTGTAGATCAGCTCTCTGATGCTCGTTTGCTCATTACTCTCATCGGTCAAACACTGCAGTGTAGGGATGCACTCAGATGCATTGACCCATGCATAGAATGCATGCTGTATGTTTCAGATGTTATCTTTCCTGTAACATTTAAAGCACTAATTTCTGTGAAGCTCTTTTGAAACTGTAAGCATGTACAAATGAGCATGAACGGATATACGTACACTAACTTCAATTCATCCTTTCAGTGGTTTTGTTCTGGAACAGGAAGGTTTTTTTCTCTCTCTTTTCCTTGTCAATCCCTCCATTCTGTACATTCTCCCACTCTCTGCTGAATATTAATGATTAAAGCTCATTAACATGTCATCATCTTCAGAGGGTTAATAAAGTATGGGGGTTCATGACCCCTGCTGACCCCCCGTCTCTCTCTCCACCCATCTTTTAATAAATCGATGCAGCTGCGTAACGCTTAAATGGGTCCCCGTCTCTGGGATGAATCCTGCTTTTGTGTCGTCTCTCTTTCTGCTGGTGGACGGGTGGCAGTGGTGTGGTGGAGGGGCACAATCTTGGACAGGATTCCTCTGCAGCTGGGGAAGAATGGATGGAGAGAGAGAGAGAGTTCATGAATGCTCCATTGTGTGCTCGCTTCATATCTGCACCGACTGCCTCCGCCAAGAGTCCAGTTACCCCAATTGTGTTGGAGAAACATCTAAAGGAAGCTGATATGGGGTTTCAGAGGGTTTAATGGGGGTTTGGGGTGGAGGAGGGAAAAGAGAGAGGGGGAATTGTTACCTGGTTTTCAGGTATGCGTAAATCCTTTTCCAGCAATATCCCAGCTAACAGGGAACGTTCTCTTAAAGTCATCAACAAGCATTCCTCCAGGAACGTTAATAGATCATTCGTTCAGTTCTCTGGTCTTTAATAACGTTCTGAAAACATTCTCTCGAAGATATCAACAAATGTTCTTCCAGTAGCTTTAATCAAACCGTCATTCAAAGTTATCTGGACTTTAATAACATACTCAAAACATCTTCTCAACGTCATCAACAAGCATTCCTCCAGTATAGCTTTAATCAAACCGTCATTCAAAGTTATCTGGACTTTAATGTTAGCACAAAAACAGTATTTAAACATCATTCATGGAACTTTTTATTTTTCCCGGAAAGTTTAAGTTTAGCAGTTTTTAAATGTTACTACATCTTTCAGAACGTTCAGAGAACATTTAAACGTAACATTCCTATAGCGTTTGGAAATTGGTAAAATACAACGTTCTCTTATCATTAGTGTAGCCAATGATAAATACAGTTATTTTCATTATGTCAATAGAATGTAGTTTTTAATAATGTTTTTAAACAACACAAACATTTTAGTTTGACTTGTTCTGGAATATACCTTTAATGTTGTTGAAATTATGAAATGGAATGTTCCCTTAACATTTGCAAAACCAAGAAAATCATATGTAAAAAAAAACAAATTTTTTTTTTTGCATTTTGAATGTTCAAATTTTTAATAGAATATTAATTTAAGGTTATTTGGTATTTAATAATGTTCTCAAACCGTTAGAACAAAAAGTGTACTTAAAAACGGTACGTTTTGAACATTGGAAATGTTCTGGTATGGATTTGAACAAACGTTCCTCCAGTAACATAAATAGAATATTAATTCAAAGTTATCTGGTCTTTGATATCATTCTCAGAATGTTTGCATGGAAAATCTTTTCTTTATCATCGATTGAACATTTCATTTGAGACGTTTTAAAACTTTCAAAAAAAAAGTAGCATTCCTGTGTTTTCAAAATGGAATGTTCCCTTAGTGTTCAAGTAACCAAGAAACAACTTTAAGAACCATTTTAAACACTGAATGTGTTGAACGTTCAGAGAACTTCAGAAATAATGTTTTCATAGATGAATGCTGACGTTAGTAAAACATGTTTAACAGAAATGGTTAGCAGGTTTTCAGAGTAAATGCTTCTCAAGCGGTCTCTCGTGTTCTTAAACTGCATGTTTTAAACACTTAGGCGCAATACTAATGAATGTAGCATCTAAATCTTCTTAAAACATGTTGTTCGCTGAGATGCTGCTACAGAGAAACAACCCAAAAGGATGCATGTGTATATGGCAGATGAACTGTATTTATTCCATACTTACTATGAAAATATGTCATTGTTCGGTGTGAGCCACTGTGAAACAGTGAGCACTACTGCACACTATTACTGGAGTATGCATTATCGTCACATGACCTCATAATGTGTCATGTGATTGATATTATTGCGGTCAAAATAAATCAGGTTATTCAGCTTTTTTTAATTGAATTTGGGGTAAAAATGCTTAAATTGCAGCATGGAATAATGAAGTAATTTGCTGGTGTTTCTGGTGTGCACTGCGCTGTGTGTGACATGCACGTACTAGATACTCCAGAAATAAGAAGAGCTTTGTTACTGGCCACATGTAATGTAGCAGTATATTTGCAATGTGTCATTCAGACAGATTCATCTCAGAGCAGAAAGTGTGCTTTAAAGCACAACTAAGCTCCACTTAAAATGTTAGCCGAGGTATTTTGATGATCATAGTTTAGTTGTTTTGTGATTGTTTGCATCCTCTTTCTGACCCTAAACAAGCAGAGCTGCGTTTCCCAAAAGCATCGTAACTTAAGTAGCACGTGAAACTCTTCGTAGATCTACGAGTGCTTTGAGTAATCGTGCACGCGCATCGAGAGAAGACAGAAGTATTGGCCCCCTGCAGGACGATCGGCAGATTACACCTTT
>CM049821.1:2137832-2157832 GCA_027422435.1 Schizopygopsis pylzovi
CTCAAAAGTTTGTTTACATTATATACAGTATCTCACAGAAGTGAGTTCACCCCTCACATTTTTGTAAATATTTTATTATATCTTTAATGACACTTTGCTACAATGTAAAGTAGAGTGTTCAGCTTGTATAATAGCGTACATTTACTGTCCCCTCAAAATAACTCGACACACAGTCATTAATGTCTAAACCGCTGGCCACAAAAGTGAGTACATCCCTAAGTGAAAATGTCCAAATTCTCTCCCCGTGTGTGTGTGTGTGTGTGTGTGTGTTGGTTTTGGTGGATTACAAGGACATTTCACCAGTTTACATACCAACATTATAAGGACATTTGGGATTATGGGGACAGAGGACATGTCCTCGTAATTCAAGCAATGTAGATTCATCTATTTGAGCCTCAGGAACAATCTCCTGCTTTTTTTGTGAATGTCCTTCTAAGTGGGTGAACCAGTTTTCTGGTGTTTTCGAGTGTGTGGGATTCTGCCTCTATCGGCAGGATCTGTTACTGATGATTTATACACATTACCGAACTAAATGGGCGGAGACTCCTCGGAAAACGCGGGCTGCCTTTTGATTGGCGAATCACGCTCATGCGCTGTGGAGGCGGGGTCTTTCCGGAAGCACGCAATCTTAAAATGGAGGAGTGATACAGCAACGGCCATTTAGGTAAGTAAATAAAGTATAAAGATTTATATATTAATTCATACAAATTAGTCTTGTCTATATGGCTTATTTTCTGTGGATTGTATTCTTCTGGCAGTCGCTAAAAGATATATTCACGCAGTCATAATCCGTATATGCGATATATGAAGCTCGAAGATAGGCCGCGATTGAATAATACATGTAACGAATTAACGTTGCTTATGACAGATTAGCAATATTAAACGTATGTCGGAAGTTTTGGAAGAACTGTCAGACATAAAGACACTAAATGCCTTGAATTCGCGTTGTGACTGAGAGCAATAATCATATTGTTTACTGAAATGGCTTCATTGGTAAAAAAAAAAAAAGACAGTAAAGAGAATGATGTTATGTATGTATCAATTTAGATAATCAATGCGTTTGAAAAGCTAATATGCTAATAATAGACATAACACAGGCCATGCACGCGATTCATATGCATTCACAAGGGCAAAATTAACATTTATATTACATAAATTAATATAATCTGCATGTAACACGTTCTGCATTTTGCAAATATTTAATTTGTCATCTTTAGATTAAATGGCCACGGAGTTATTATGATAAGGCTAATTTTCCCTGAGAGAAGCTTTGGGGAATATATTTTATAGCTATACTTTAATATGGATTATATGTTAATTATTAAATTATTATTATTAGTACTTATTTATTTATACTTAATTTTTACTTCTTTACTTGATGTCAATTAACTGTAACAGAGGTCAGCTCAGACAGTTTTTAAGAGTATAGTAATTTAGAATGAATAATACATGAATATTATATTGACTGTTACAATGCAGATGAGACTGTCCAATTTACAGTAACATATTAAGATGTAATTAGAGGTACAGATGTAATGCAACATTTATCTAAACCATCATGTAATGAATTGTGCTGACTTTATCTCATGTCAACCTCACTGTACAATACAGCTTTTCATAAAGGTGTTCAGATGCTGTTTACGTAAAATGATTATGTACACAGTGCTTTGTTTTCCCAGAGTGTGTTTTAAGTGAACTGCACTAAAATCCTGGAGTAAACTGTACTACCTCCTGAGGTAGTCCGAGTGTGTTTGGACTTTTGGGCTTTCTTGTAAAATTGTAGAGTTGATATCATACACCCTGAAAAGAAGCGATTCTGTGTATACTGTATGGATGTTGCAGCATATTACAGATGCATATATTTGGAAATGTTCTGTGTTTTTAAAGTAACATATGTTAATTTCTGCAGATAGATGAAATGGAGAATGGTTCAAGGCTTCACAGGCTTAAACCTGTATGTGATGCAGAGAGACACATACAATCAAGAACTGTCCTTGAGCAGCAGTTCATTAACAAGTTCAAAGGTACGGTACTCCTGCACTGACTGCCTTGTACTGTTTTGTAATGTCTCATAATCATGTACTTGTCATCATCACCTAGGCTGGTCCCTGGACCGTTCAATCTCACTGGTGTGATTCAAAAGTTATGTAGATGACATTATAAACTACTATATTCAAATCTGCTCTCCTGCCTTTGACTGGCACTCAGCCAAAGACAGACTTGCACAAAACTTGTCATAAATATTAACTGTTCTATGCTTTCAACAACATAATGTTTATGTTTCAGACATTTAAATAACCATATATAGTAACACAAAATATTTATACACACGGATGCCTGTGGAAATGCCAGTAATAATCAAAATAAACCT
Organism: Schizopygopsis pylzovi; assembly: GCA_027422435.1. Lineage (NCBI taxonomy): Eukaryota > Metazoa > Chordata > Actinopteri > Cypriniformes > Cyprinidae > Schizopygopsis > Schizopygopsis pylzovi. The sequence continues at coordinate 2,140,204 of CM049821.1, forward strand.
CAAACATAATTTGATTATACATTTTATTCATGGAAAACATGCAATGTGTAGTTAACCATAAAGTTGACTTATTCTTCTCTCAGTTCACCAGCCTGTCACAGAAACAGAGGAATCTATGTGTAAATCTGACAAACTCCTGACTCCCTGACTGTGTTAGAGCTTAAACAACCATAGCAGCATCTCTATGATGATCATCTCTATGATGATTTTAGATGTAGTAGAAACACAAGATTGAACTGTAACTCACACATTCTCAAAAAATTGTTGCAAATGCGACTATTTTGGTCGCAGTCTAGAGCCCTGTGTAACTTTTATCGCACTAGCGATTAATAAATAAAATGGCATGCTGCTTGCAGACGAACATTGTAGCCATATCTACTTCTCTCTGTTTATGGATGTGGAGAATCACACAGATACCAACAAATTGAAAATAGACCCACTATAGGCTCACCGTACTGATTCAGTACAAACAATGAAGACAAAATAAAAGTTAGTTACACCATATGTGAACCTGAAAACACATTGCATCGTAAGAACAGAATGGTTTGCCAGGACACTGTATTGAAATCATAGTCATTGTAGTTACACCATATGTGAACCTGAAAACACACTACATTGCAAGGACAGAATGGTTTGCCAGGACACTGTAGTGTGTTAATGATTAGTGAATAGTAGACATATAACTGTCATAAAGTCCTGCTAAACCACTCTGTCCTTTCAATACAGTCACAGTGTGTTGTCAGTGACATCAATAAGGTTTGGTCATTGTAGCTTTGCATGGTTAAATTCTGTACCAGAAAAGGCAGAACCAGATGTCAGGCGTAAATCAACACTTTAATGCAGTACCTCATATTTTAACTGATGTTATAAAGGTTAGTGCTGGGTGGTATAACCAACAATCTGTGTCACAGTGCTTTCTAAGATTCTGCTGCTTTCACAGCATATCACAGGATTATTTTCCTTATTTAGCTTGAGCAAATATTCTACACCAGTATTTACGTACATTTATTCTCTCTTTTACAGATGAAGGCAGATGCCGTTACTGAAATGTCAAGACTCTTACCAGAAGTTCAGAACAGGTATTGTGTCATTTTCGTTGAGTGTGCTTACTTTATATATGCCAAATAGAAAATTAACGTAGAGACTTGTGGTAGAGTTACACGCTGTTAATCAGAAAACACCCTGCATTGCAAGGACAGAATGGTTTGCCAGGACACTGTATTAAAACCATAGTCATTGTAGTTACACCATATGTGAACCTGAAAACACACTACATTGCAAGGACAGAATGGTTTGCCAGGACACTGTAGTGTGTTAATGATTAGTGAATAGTAGACCTATAACTGTCATAAAGTCTTGTTAAACCACTCTGTCCTTTCAATACAGTGTGTTGTCAGCAGAGCTCCAGACTAACATTTGAGAGCAGAAGCACCAGCGCCACTAATTCTACAGATGGTGGCGCAAGGAGCAGATTTGGTATAGCTGGGGGATGGTGTGTGGGAGTATAAAAAACTAAATGATTTAATCATAAAATTACTATTGCTTTGCATTAATAAGTGCAGTTACTAATAATACTATATGTTCATTTCTTTTTTATACACATTTGACAGTAAAGCACTAAGCTTGAGTTGGGAAGCATACAACATTTACTTTTATTAACAATAGTAACATGCTTAATCTAATTTTTACATAGAAAATGTATATATTCTACTCTTATTAAATGCACCATTATTCTTCTATAATATTAAGTGGAACTCACCAACATAAGTGATTATGTGTCATTTAGTCGCAAATTGAAAAAAAAGGTTTGTTTTTCAAGGCACTTTGTGACTTTTCTTACTTCATACACAAAAAAGTGTACAAATCTGATTACTGGATGTTTTGATATTTTATAATAATGATTTTATAATTTCAAAATACAAAGCAAAAAAGTAGAAATTAATGTCTATTAAGCCAATAAGTGCTCCTCTGCTCCTATCAACTGGTTATAATGGTGACTTAATGTATTTTTTTATTTTACGTAAGTGTTTGTTTACCACAAAGTATATTTTTGCTCATCCCATTAAAATAGCATTCAAACTGGATCACTTTAGAGCTTTAAACCACTGAAAATAGTTGTGTGAAATGCTTGAAAGTCATTGGAAATTTCTCTCTCAAAAGGTTGTACAGACCCTGAAATGAACAATGTAATAACATTGGACTATTTCTGCCACAACACCATTGTCAGTTAGTGTTACTGCTTCTGGTTTTCTGATGTACATCAGTGCTGTTAATTAGGGATGTGCATCTCCATAACTGAGGCCGATCCGATACACATATCAATGCATAGCCAACGATACGATACATATGAAGCAGCTAGCGATGCGATACGATTCACCCCTATTACGATTCCATTCAACACAATGCAATTCGATGTAATGGAAAAAATATGATTTCTATTATTTCTTTGGTTCAGACAGACAGCAAATCATAAATTAACTTATGTCTTCTGACTTCTAACACCTCGAGGCCTGTTTCATAAAACAAGTTTACCAAATAGGCCAGGATAATTTCAGTTAGTCTGACTCACAGTCAAATGATTTGGTTCCATGAAGCAAATTGAACAAAGATCAACCTCAGACAGTGTGGCTACTTATGCTGGAAAGCTAACCTGGTTCAGGCTAATCTTAGCTCTTCTAACACTGACCAATAGGAATGAATTATATTACCACTGACTTCCCTCACATACTATCATAGCCATGTAGCCTTTCTCTCTGGTTTTATAACAGCTGTACCTTTTATAGTTAGAACAGATAGCATTAGAACATTACAATCTAACATTGCTCTTTAACAATCACTAAACTAAAAGTTAAAATCACTAAATTAAAACTACATTTGAACTGCTGTAAGAAACACACATTAACTCATCTGAGCTTAGTAATTAGGACTGTATTAGCTTACATTTTATTTACCAATTACAATAGTCCCTTTACAGTTACTGCTATCATAAAATGCATATTTGACTCCTAATTATTGAGCTCTGTCTGTTTAGCTTGTCCACTCCTGATAGCAAAATGGATATATTTGCATGACTTTCTAACATTTACAGATGAAAAATATACTCGTGACATGTCAGTTATACATTGAGGAAAACTAAATGTCTCAAATGCATTAAACAGCACAGATATATTCACTGTTTGTCACGGTGGATCGATTTGATCCACGATTGACATTAAGGGCTGCTTAAGAATAAGCGTACACAAATTAGGTAGATTGTGTGAACTTACATTGTCATTTATAAACGCTTTAGCCCCGATTGATTTGTTAGTTTATTTCAAGTTAGGTTTTGGACTTTAATCCCTGCTTTTCCTCGGGTATCCGCAGTGTTGTGATTTGTCATATTCACACGCAGCGTTGATAAGAGAATGCGCTTGAGAAACAGTTTCTCGAGGAGAAATCAATCTACATTTATAATATTGGTCACAGATTATTGGTCACTTTCTAAACAATACAAGTGTAGCGCATCCACTAGTAATGAAATATAAATAGTTTTTTCAGATGCAAATATGTTAGAAACGATGCATCGTGATACAAATGCCAACTTGAATCCGATGCACACTTTTTAAACTGATACATCGCATCGTTAACTTTTTTTGCCGGTGCACCGAGCGAATCAGGGAATCTTCCCATCCCTACTGTTTATGACACAAAATTCTGGGCCGAATTTGAATGATTCTCACTAGATCTCACAGCAACCTTTATTCATTCTGAGGTGAATTTAAATGCTTCTCACTGGATCTCACAGCGCTGTGCTGCCACAGTGTCGCGTAATCAGCTTTGGTTCCCGAGTAAAGCTGTTCTGAGCTTGCTCAGTGACATCAATTGATAGTTTTCATTTGACGTCACACCATTATAGGAACGCCCACCTGGAAGGGCAAAACCAAGCTTTGCTCCACTGACCGCCAGTTATTTTTACACCGATTGCATCAAGTAATAATGTAGTAAAACATTCAGTAAACACCTTATTGATGATGTATATTTTGTACAGGCTACCAGATGAAGCCAGAATATAAACGCAACATGCAAAGTTTCAGGTTAAATGGCTTCCCATAGAAAACCATTAGAAGGAAAACACTGAACCGTTAAGCGGATTGCGTCATAAACTATGCATCATTAATATGGTGACTACTGAATTTGATCTTTTAATATTACTGTTTTAAATATATTACGACACTTTAAGTGTTTTTACAATGTTTTGTTGCACTATTTTTGATTGAAATATTGCTGCGGGTGCTTAATATGGATTGCAAATGGCCAAAACTTGCATTTCGTTCAGAAATACCTTTGTTTTGTTCTTTTGAGAGGTGATCAAAATATTTGCGGCTGGGAAACAGATGAAAAATTGACACGCTTGTCCTGCAGTTCTATGGATGTTTTGCCCTCCAATTCTTTGAGCCGGTCACATGACTGAAAGCTATCAATAAGGTTTGGTCATTATAGCTTTGCATGGTTAAATTCTGTACCAGAAAAGGCAAAACCAGATGTCAGGCGTAAAACAACACTTTTTAAATGGCTTTTTAATGCAGTACTTCATATTTTAACTGATGTTATAAAGGTTAGTGCTGGGTGGTATAATCAAAAATCTGTGTCACAGTGCTTTCACAGCATATCCCAGTATTTTTTCCTTATTTAGCTTGAGCAAATATTCTACACCAGTATTTACGTACAGTCATGGCCAAAAATATTGGCACCCTTGGTAAATATGATCAAAGAAGGCTGTGAAAATTAATCTGCGTAATCCTTTTGATATTTTATTTAAAAAAATCACAAAAATCTAACCTTTCATTGGATAATTAAAAAAAATGGGGGAAATATCATTATGAAATAAATGTTTTTCTCAAATACACGTTGGCCACTATTAACGGCACCCTTTTATTCAATACTTTTTGAAACCTCTATTTGCCAGTTTAACACAGCTCTACATTTTCTCCTATAATGCCTGATGAGGTTAGAGAACACCTGACAAGACATCAGAGACCATTCCTTCATCCAGAATCTCTCCAGATCCTTTAGATTCCCAGCTCCATGTTGGTGCTTCATCTCTTCACTACAGGGTTCAGGTCAGAGGACTGGAATGGCCATAGCAGAAGCTTGGTTTTGTGCCCAGTTTGTATTATTGTCCGGTAGGAAGATCCAAACATGGCCCATTGTAAGATTTCTAACAGAGTCATTCACTTGTTGATTTTTTATCTGTAGGTATTTGATATAATCCATGATTCCATGCGTCTAAATAAGATGTCCATTTCCAACATAAATATAGGCCCACAACATAAAAAATACAGCAGTATATTTAATTGTACATATGGGGTATGTTTTATCCCTGTGTTCACCAAATCCATCTTGAGTGTTTGCTGCTAAAAAGCTAATTTTTTAGTTTAATCTGACCATAGAATCCAGTCCCATTTGAAGTTCCAGTCGTGTCTGATAACTGAATATGCTGGAGTTTGTTTTTGGATGAGCTAGGATAATTTTTCTTGAAACCCTCCCAAACATGTAGTGATGTAGGTGATGTTTGACCATTTTTTTAAGGTTTTCTGACCCAGAGACTTTACTATTTTCTGCAATTCTCCAGCTGTGGTCCTTGGGGTCACTCAAACTCTACTTCTCACAGTGCATTAGGACGATATAGACACACGTCCTCTTCCAGGCAGTTTCATAACATTTTATGTTGACTAGAAATTCTTAATTATAGTCCTGATGGTGGAAATGGGAATTTTCACTGCTTTAGCTATTTTCTTAAAGCCACTTCACTAATTTGTGAAGCTAAATTATCTTTTGCTGCACTTCAGAAATATATTCTTTAGTTTTTCTCATTGTTATGGATGATTAAAGCCCCGTTCACACTACAAGTGACACAATCCCATTCATTTCAATTGAGAGCTGGCGATTTCCGGCGACACGAGGGACAGCGAGCGATAGCGACTGTTGGCGACCGGATGGGGCGTGTCCAGCGACACGACAAAGTTCAGAATCCTTCAACTTTATGCAAATGAAGAGCAATATTCTGGAGCAACCGCCAATACGAAAGAAGACGGTTGAGCTTACGTGATCGTTCTCCTCTCAGCGGTAGATAAACATACTCAATGGAAAAAAAGTAGGCTCTGTTTCTCATAAAAAAAATTGTATGTACTTAATTCATATTTATATTTATGTGAAACAGGAAGCCATAGCTGGATAATTTCATGTTCATAATCATCCTGGACTGCTCAAAATTGTGAATATAAATGGGAATATACTATATTTTACTCAGAAGAATTTCTAGCGGTGCCAATAATTGTGTCCAACGTGTATTTGATAAAAATGTATTTTATAATGATATTTCCCCCCATTTAAAATGTTTATTATCCAATGAAAGATTAGATTTTTGTGATTAAAAAAAAGTTCAAAAAGGTCAACAATGTAAATTTATTTTCACAGCGTTCTTTGATCATATTTACCAAGGATGCCGATATTTTTGGCCATGACTGTACATTTATTGTCTCTTTTACAGATGAAGGCAGATGCCGTTACTGAAATGTCAAGACTCTTTCCAGAAGTTCAAAACAGGTATTGTGTCATTTTCAATGCTTTGAGTTTGCTTACTTTATATCTGCAAAATAGAAAATTAACGTAGAGACTTGTGGTAGAGTTACACGCTGTTAATCAGAAAACACACTACATTGCAAGGACAGAATGGTTTGTCAGGACACTGTATTGAAACCATAGTCTTGTAGTTACACCATATGTGAACCTGAAAACACACTGCATTGCAAGGACAGAATGGTTTGTCAGGACATGTATTGAAATCATAGTCATTGTAGTTACATCATATGTGAACCTGAAAACACACTACATTGCAAGGACAGAATGGTTTGCCAGGACACTGTAGTGTGTTAATGATTAGTGAATAGTAGACATATAACTGTCATAAAGTCCTGCTAAACCACTCTGTCCTTTCAATACAGTCACAGTGTGTTGTCAGTGACATCAATAAGGTTTGGTCATTGTAGCTTTGCATGGTTAAATTCTGTACCAGAAAAGGCAGAACCAGATGTCAGGCGTAAAACAACACTTTAATGCAGTACTAGGGTCGACCGATTATCGGTGCCGATATTAAGCATTTTTACGATTATCGATATCGGCCATTTTCAAAACAGATTTGCCGATAATTTTTTTTAAATTTAATTTTTTTAATGCAAACAAACATACTATTTACAGGTGACATTATTTATTGGTGAATAAATAATACAGGTGAAACTATTTAATGTTTAAATGCACTATTTGGCTCGATGCAGCCTGTCTGAGCTCAACACTCTGTGAGAGTGAGGCGATCTCTCAATCTCTGAGAGCAATCTCCGCCCACCGCTCATCTGATATGTAGAGAGTCACGAGTCCGACCAATCAACGCGGAAAACTGAAGGCAGTCTCACACCGAAAGCATTTGTTAACTGGAGCTGCCTCAGTGATCACGCATCAGTTGTCTCTCAAAGGTACAATACGATTGCAATAAATCACAATCCACTACACTGAAGTTGCAAAACACCTCAATATAACCTATGATGTCCGCGATGCGGAAAATGCGGGCGGAATCGCGGAATGCAGTCATATAATGGAATTTAACGTATAACGCGGAATGTCATGGAATTTGTCAAAGTTTGGATGAATTAATCAAAAGTAGGTCAGTACACTTAAATCTACTCGCGCTATGGACTAGTATCTATAAATATTAAGCCTTATTAAGAAACTTAAAAGGTCCTCATGGCAACCTGTCAAAATATAAGTTCGGTTTAGCCAAATATATTACTGTGGTGCAGTAGAATATACGTAATACAACTACAACAATTATTACAACTTTTGTTGAGAATAATCACACAATACGCTAAATACGTTTACTTTAAGTTTTACAAAATGTTTACAGAATGTTTCTGGGTGATCCCTGCACTTATGTTATTATTAATATTACTGTTTATTTAATGTTGTTGTTATTAACAGTTTTCAGAATTAAAGACATGTTTAAAAGCATTTAAAGAATGTTTTTTGACAGAGCTCTTGTTATTATTAATTTTGGCATTCATTTTCATTTTTACACCAGACACGTATATCGGTTCAAAATATCGGTTATCGGTCTACTTGATCTGTAATAATCGGTATCGGCCCTGAAAAAACACATATCGGTCGACCCCTATGCTGTACCTCATATTTTAACTGATGTTATAAAGGTTAGTGCTGGGTGGTATAACCAACAATCTGTGTCACAGTGCTTTCCAAGATTCTGCTGCTTTCACAGCATATCACAGTATTATTTTACTTATGTAGCTTGAGCAAATATTCTACACCAGTATTTACGTACATTTATTGTCTCTTTTACAGATGAAGGCAGATGCCGTTACTGAAATGTCAAGACTCTTACCAGAAGTTCAGAACAGGTATTGTGTAATTTTCAATGAGCCAGCCTGTGGGATCTAACTTTTTGTTGTTTTAAATTGCACTACGTGAGTGAGAGAGCCTATGAAAGCACCAATAATCAAAATAATATACTTTCAAACATAATATACTTATTATACATAATAATATACTTTCAAACATAATGTTAAACTAATATGTTGAATAGAGATCGACCGATATATGGTTTACCGATATTTTTCCCGATATTTAAGCATTTTACCATAATCGGTTATCGGTTTTGTAAAAAAAAAATATCGGTATTTTTTTTTTTTTTACATACATAATTTACAGAGTATAACCAGCAGTGAAATGTGTTCTCTGTATTTGACCCATCCAAGTACACACACACCTGGAGCAGTGTTCACTCAGGAGAAGCTCCAGCACGACCACGCATGTAACTTTATACAAGATTAACTTGTTTGAAACACGCTGAATTATATTAACATTTACTATAGAACCATTGTTTCGCCAATAAACATCTAAATAAATACATCTCTATCGAAATTGTTTATTTTCTCCACAAGCGATCGCAGTTTGAGTATAGTTCTGTGTAAATAGATAAAACCGCTGTCAGCAGTTATTTCATAATCTAGAATGACAAAAACATTTGAATAATTCTGATAAAACATGCCAGTTGAGAAATGCAATAAAATACAATGTTTTGTTTGTTATAGCTTATTTCAATATTACAGAGAATATTATTCAGTGAATTAACATTATCCAGTGAATTATTATTATTCACTCTTTAGCCTATACCAGCTTATAAACCTAAAACTGTAGTTTAAAATGAAGTTGATATTTTGTTTGAGTTTTCCCTCTTTTCCTTAGGTTTAAATAGCCTGTAAGCGCCGTGCGCGTTTTACTTTGACTTTAATATCAGCAGCAATTCGGCGTTAAGCAGGTTTAAAATAAAAAAAGCAAATACTGTGGAACCAAATAAATGAGAAACAATTTTTTTTTTTTAACATTATCACTTAGATCAGGGGTAATAGATCGTATTCACCTCTCTACGTATTCTGTGTTTAGGAGGAGAAATACGGTTCTCATGGCGCTGTGAATACAGACTGAACGGCGGCTCAAACCGCTGTATGAGAACATGATACACAAACTACTGCTCTCGCTGGATAAACACAGGATACACACAAGTTGGATGGGCAAGTTTTGTAATCAAGGTAAAACTGATTACAGTGACATGATCCTGCATTAGGCGCGCGTTATGTCCGTTATAAATGATGCGCAAACGAACCGTATGTGCGCTCTCGGTTCACTATAACATCATATTTCTGCTTGAATACAGCGACGTGAATAATAATAAAATACTATTTTATTTATCATTATTAAATGAATGCAAATAAAGATACATCACAACAAGCCTTTTTAATTATTTATTTAATGTGTATTTTATCATTTATATACTTTTCACTTGGTAGATCTCGGTGAGTTTTCTCCTTGACCTAGATTAATGTCAGACTCAGAACAGGCTTAAAACGGGCGCATTTACATTTGGTTTTGAAACTCTTCCACATCGTCTTGTCTGTCTCGCCTCACTCTTCTTGTCTGTGTCACCTCACTCTTCTTGTCTGTGTCACCTCACTCTTCTTGTCTGTGTCACCTCACTCTTCTTGTCTGTGTCTCCTCACTCTTTTGTCTGTGTCACCTCACTCTTCTTGTCTGTGTCACCTCACTCTTTTGTCTGTGTCTCCTCAATCTTCTTGTCTGTGTCTCCTCATTTCTTGTCTGTGTCACCTCACTCTTCTTGTCAGTCACCTCACTCTTCTTGTCTGTGTCACCTCACTCTTCTTGTCTGTCACCTCACTCTTCTTGTCTGTGTCACCTCACTCTTCTTGTCTGTGTCACCTCACTTTCTTGTCTGTGTCACCTCATCTTCTTGTCTGTCGCCTCACTCTCTTGTCTGTCCCTCACTCTTCTTGTCTGGGTCACCTCACTCTTCTTGTCTGGGTCACCTCACTCTTCTTGTCTGTGTTCCCTCACTCTTCTTGTCTGTGTCACCTCACTCTTCTTGTCTGTGTCTCCTCACTCTTCTTGTCTGTGTCACCTCACTCTTCTTGTCTGTGTCACCTCACTCTTCTTGTCTGTGTCACCTCACTCTTCTTGTCTGTGTACCTCACTCTTCGTGTCTGTGTCACCTCACTCTTCTTGTCTGTGTCTCCTCACTCTTCTTGTCTGTGTCACCTCACTCTTCTTGTCTGTGTCACCTCACTCTTGTGTCTGTGTCACCTCACTCTTCTTGTCTGTGTCACCTCACTCTTCTTGTCTGTGTCACCTCACTCTTCTTGTCTGTGTCACCTCACTCTTCTTGTCTGTGTCACCTCACTCTTCTTGTCTGTGTCACCTCCCTTCTTGTCAGTCATCTCTCTTCATGTGATAAATGAAATCTGATCTGTGATGTAGAGGTCTGCGCGGGACTATTTTAGGTTGTATTCCGCACACACCCGCTCCCGCGAAATATTCTGTTTGTTCACATTTCTGCTGAAAGAAAGAGAGCTAGGCTAACAAATACAAGTTTAGTCTGCATAAAGGTGTATTTATTTTATTTTTGTCTTGTCAAGAGTCTTGAATTTATTGACTGATAAATGTCAATAACATTTTGCTGCCAACACGGAATAAAGTTTCACAGAGAGGAAAAAAGTTATAAAAAAATTGTAATCCTTATTATAATTTGTTTTGTCAGGATATAATTTGTTTATGCTAACATTCAGCCTACAACACAATAGGAAAAAAATGTAGGTTTAGCCTAATAGCTATTTTATTAGTCTTGTCAAAACAATAAATTAATTTAACATCTTGCTGTTAACACAGTGAAAAGTGCAGCAGAGAAAAAAAAATACATTTGACACAGTCTGTGATTTAAAATGATAGGATAAGCATAATACAAAAAAAAGGAAAGAGAATTGCACGTCCTTCAAGGACAGCGGAGTAAGAAATCTGGTCGGGACAGCCGGTAATGCAGACCTAGACTGCTGTGATGCAAGACTCTCGTTCGTTCGGTGCGCTGCATTTAGCAGCCGCGTTCAGTTTTAATTTTAGTGTCCTCTATCTGAACGAATTTATTTTTATTACAATAAAAACAATCTAAAGGACGGTGGGGGACGGTGCCACGGTGAGCAAGTGATGTAACAGTGTTGCGGCTTAACACCAGTATAACCGTCGTGCGGCAAGCCTATATTTATTTACTTTATAACAGTAAATAAATATCGGTTCTGAATATCGGTTATCGGTACATAAATGTATAAAGTATCGGTATCGGTTATAAAAAATCAATATCGGTCGATCACTAATGTTGAATATAAAAATATTTAAAACATCTAGTTCTTATATATTCGCATACAACAGTCATACATCGCTATTAGTACTGCGCCACCTGACAAGTTTGCCGCATCGACGCACGGATGTTATATCAGTCTAAAAGATCTGCAAAATCAGTCAGCGGTGAAAATCAAAAGTATATTTATTTTAAAAAACAACAGTGTAACACTAAATATTGGACATAAACGAAGACGTAAAAAAAAGTATTTAAAACAGGTAAGTTCATATATTTGGAGTAAAGTTAAATTAAACAAACAGCCCTGTGTTAGACTGATTTATTATCTGCAATTTTTTATGATGATGATGTAGAATATGCATTCATATTTTTTAACGATGCAGTATATTCGTTTTTGTCTTATAATTAATATAACCCATACTGTACGTGTAAGGCATTATCACAAGGGCTATTTATCCCAATTAAAATGCGTGCAAACATGACTGATTTTATAAAGCAGTTATAAAAAGTTAATAAAGCCTCAGCAGAACTGTTGTGCATCGCCAATCAAAGCACGGTGCTGTTTTGTTTCTGAATGAATCGCATGAATGAATGTCCTGTCAAACCGCTCTGTCCTTTCAATGAAGTGTTTTGACATCAATAAGGCTTGAATGTTTAAACTGACAGGGCTTAAAATCACTTGCAAATGATAAACACTCTCTCTATCATGGTTAAGCTTCGCAATTAATCTGCAAATCACATGCATTCTGAACTGTGGGTCATGGTCCGTACAGATCACAAATCAACTACGATCTCTTCTGGGCATTGTCCTGTTGTGCACATCACAGTGTAGATGCTAAAACGATATATCCTGCATTCCCTATTTTACAACCCATAAAAATGGTTGAGATCAAAATACAATTGACATTACTTTAAGCTTAATCTTCTTAAAAGTTTAATATGGCAGAAATTAAGAATTTAAGAAAAATAACAATTTTATCTCATAGTACAACCGTAAAATTTCAATACTAATGTTTAAGTATTTTTTTTTTAGTTTACAGACATTAAAATATGAAACATGTCCATAAAAACTCGAAACAGCTCACTCCGGTGAACCGCTGCGAGTGATGTTAAACTCAGCATGGGGTTTACCCAAGTGTCAACCTCCCAGTCTCTCTTGAAACCAACACGGAAGTGACCAACACTGCAATTCATTGACTGGCCGCTAAAGACTGGCTCAAAAAGGAGTCAGTCCCATAGACCTCCCATGTTAAAACAAACTACCATGTTACAAGATGTTCACTCCCGTGCTTCAAAACGCACAACCTAGACTGAAATGTGTGTGTGTGTGTCATTGAAACACAAATTTAGCTGTAGTCAAGTGACTTTGTGTGACTCACCTTATCCCACTCTGCAATCCACACGTGGGTTGCGACCCACAGTTTGAAAACCCTTGATTTAGCAGATGCTTTAATCCAAAACAACGTACAAATTAAAACAATAGAAGCAGAGTGCTAAAACAATAACGATAATTATAGCATTATTATTTTTCTCTATAAAATATAATAAAAGTTGATTATATGTTCAATATAATGTGTATGCAATATGCAAAGAAAAAAAATGATGCATCAATACACTGGTTTTCTGTTCAATTTAGCTGTATTGTAGCTATATCTACTTCTCTGTTTATGGATATGGAGAATCACACAGTTACTGGGCAGGATAGACCTGACAAATTGAAAACAGTCCCACTTTTTAATGTACTGATTCATATTAAGATGAGAAATTTTTTTTGGAAGATTGATTGACGATGTACTCACTCATAAAATGCATTGTTAATTTTGAACAAAAAAGTTGCACACTTGCAGCTGAGGTGTTGTAAAATCATTTAGGCCTAAATGTTGTGTGCATCCTTATGTGAGTTGGTATTTGACTATCCAGCTGTGTTCATTTTACATCTCAACCATAGAAAGGGAAAATAGAAACTTAATAGACAGTCAAGAGTCATGTTAAAGACGTAATTTCAATTTGTGGCCACAAGCAGACTTACAGTGTCTAGATTTGTTCTTCGAGTTTCTTTAGCTTGAGCAAATATTCTACACCAATATTTACGTACATTTATTCTCTCTTTTAAAGATGAAGGCAGATGCCGTTACTGAAATGTCAAGACTCTTACCAGAAGTTCAGAACAGGTATTGTGTCATTTTCGTTGAGTGTGCTTACTTTATATATGCCAAATAGAAAATTAACATAGAGACTTGTGGTAGAGTTACACGCTGTTAATCAGAAAACACCCTGCATTGCAAGGACAGAATGGTTTGCCAGGACACTGTATTAAAACCATAGTCATTGTAGTTACACCATATGTGAACCTGAAAACACACTACATTGCAAGGACAGAATGGTTTGCCAAATATTGGATATTGGATAAATATTAGTTTAAAGAACTAAATATTGGACATAAACGAAGACGTTAAATAAAAGTATTTAAAACAGGTAAGTTCATATATTTGGAGTAAAGTTAAATTAAACAGACACATCAGTCATACAGCGCTCTGGACGGTGCTCCCCATGACAAGCCCTGTATTAGACTGATTTATTATCTGCAATTTTTTATGATGATGATGTAGAATATGCATTAATATTTTTTAACGATGCAGTATCAGCATGTTTATTCATACAGCTGTTCAAGAAAAGATGTCCTTACTCTTGACATAATTTGTAAATATAGGTTTATCACCTTGCAGTTCAATTTTGTTGTAGGCTTAGTTTTATAGTCTGTTTTTAAAACATTTCCAATGAAGAGAAGAAGCCTAATCCTCATTTGCGCCTGTGTGTTGAGCGGTGAAATAGTGGGGCAATTTGATACTAAAAGCTGAATAATAACAGGCCTAATAATCAGGGCTGCACTCGACTAAGAATTTATCTGGTCGACTAGTAGTCGTTCATTTGAAGCATTAGTCGACTATTCACACGTTTATTAATAAACCATTTAAATAATAATAATGAGCCTTTAATTGCCTACGTAGCTTAATAAATGCTCAAGCACACGCACAAAGCTTGCCACAGCACCAGCAGAAGTAATGAATGTGTCAGGGAAAAACAGTAAGGAGGCTGTTTAACATTTTAATAATTTGATAAACTAGTGCTTTTTTTGTTTTTGGTTTAAGAGATGAACTCGGCAACACTGACTCATCATCTCCATGGTATTGATGCACCTATATGCATGTTTCATACGGATTACATAATCTGAGAATATTTGTATTTCATTTGAATTAGTTTATTTGAAAGTAGACACTTCACTCTCTATATATATATTTTATTGATGTCTTTAAGGCAAAGATATACATGCAGTTTCATGTTCAAGTTCACAGAGACCGAGACGGCTGTAAGCGCATCCCGTTTGCTTTATTTTACAAAAGCACAATGTTTCGTTGTTATTATGAGTG
Organism: Schizopygopsis pylzovi; assembly: GCA_027422435.1. Lineage (NCBI taxonomy): Eukaryota > Metazoa > Chordata > Actinopteri > Cypriniformes > Cyprinidae > Schizopygopsis > Schizopygopsis pylzovi. Next base: position 2,155,378 of record CM049821.1, read on the forward strand.
CACACAAATTTAAAGTAGAGTCTTTACATATTTGAAATATGTATTAATTTTATCTGTATGAGCAAAAATTACGAATGTTTAAAGAGCAAGTGAGCGCACCGGCGCCTCAATCTGTCCTGCAGTGAGCGCTGCTGTCCACTCCACACAAACACTTCCATAGCGCACATTTCTCTGGGTTAACATTAGATTGAGCGGCCATGTAAAGTTGCTAATACGTACATTTTTCAGATGATAAGCCATATTTGTGGTGTAATTATGATAATTATTGTAGTGAAACCAATGGCTACACCATATGTTAGCATATGTATGACAAATGCACTTCATTATGTAAGTGAATGCTGCTTTATATAAAGCTTTAAAAAGTCCTTAAAATTCTTTGAATATGGTGAACAAACTGGTGATTGCAGTTTGGTTTTGTTTTAAAGGGGTCATGAACTGCCTTTGTTTTTTTAGTTTTTTTTTCTGTTCTCTGAGCTCCACTTAAAATGTTAAGAAGATTTTTACATTAAAAAACATAATTTTGAAGTAATAGGCTGTTTTCTGTCCTGTTTCTGACCCCCGTCATCAAACCGCTCTGTTTGAACAGGCGTGGTGAATTGTAGACTCCGAAGTAAACACCCACTGCTATGATTGGCCAATAGTTGTGTATGGACGATGCTGTGATTTTAGGGCAAAAACACATAAATATTTAGTACATATCAAACGATCTGTAATAACAGACAAAGCAATAGTGATCACGTAATAAAAGCAGTTACTCACTCTTGTGTGACATTACTGTCAGATCCAATATAGTCGTACAGGTCGTCTTTAAGTTTCAGGTTTTCCGAAAAATCCTGTGCCGAATTGTGCATCGCTTGTAAATTAATCCACAGTAAAATGAAGATTAATTTCAGAAAAAAATGTGCGATTTAATTATTATTATTATTTTTTTATCAATTGACAACACTCACTGATAAGTGATTTTATGTACTTTCTGATACAGTCTCAAAGTATTGTATCAAACTAAGGTTATTCAAATAAAGGAATATTTCCAACTCTGTGTTAATATTCAAAAATGCCTGTTTTTTTTCTTATTGAATCATATACTCGATGTTTGAATGCAGTGATTGGATAGCATAGCATAGACGAAAATGGGAGATTAATCAAAATGAACATGCTGCAGAAATAACTTAAAAGAGTTGTAAAACTTGAGCAGTGTGCAGATCCCTGTTTGTCTTATGACTGTAATGACACCAGCAGCGCTTATTAATTTAGGAGCTAAGAGCACTGTTTAAAGAAACCGTGACAGATAGTTGATCAAAATAAACTTAATTAGATAAAGTCAACATGTTCATGGTTATTTCGAAGACAAACACCGATGTTATGTCAAAGTCCTTTCTGAAATTTAGCTGCTAGGGCTGCACAGTATTTAAGAAAACAACAACAACAAAAAACTGACATGCAATATATTTTTTTCTGCCGTATGAGAAATGGCAATGGTAAACCATCTTTTTTAAGGCTGAACAGTTTGGGAAAACTTGAGAAATGTGGGTGTTTACGCTTGTGTTAACTCTTTATAAGAACCAACTCAAACCTCTTTCAGTAGCTCTTTTCATTGACCACAATCCTACTATTTTTGACCAATTAATTATAAAAATAAATAAACTAAAAACAAATATTATTTTACTGTAAATTTAAATATAATAATACAAATTGTATGTAAGACCGTAAAATTGCAATACTAATTTCTACTATTTACGTCTTAATTTCTGAATTTTTACCACAAGCTTTTATTTTGACGGTTTTCAGAGTGAGGCACAACAGTTTTTCCGTATAAGCAGACAACTCATAATCCTTTGTTTCTCTGTGTGACTTTTATTGTAAGGCCTTTTTAAAACCTCTAAACTATCAGACTTTCAGATTTCTTATAGGCAATGACATTATCTATAACAGTTTGCTTTATACAATGCTACTGAATGCATATAGAGCAGTTCACAGTATTTTGCTTTCTTGTTTATAGTGACTGGACGTGTTGAACATCGTGAGGAGAGAAGAATGATGAAACATTTCTACACAGCCAAAGGACATATGGCCACTAAAGAGCGAAAAAGCTGAAGAGCCTGTGCTAAAAACATTCAGTGAAAACACAAGGGGTTAACACTTTACAATACTGTTCCATCATTAATGAATAACTACACGAGAAAACATGAGTAACGCAAGATTAGCACTCTAGTAACTACTAGTAACTAACAAGAAACTCTGATTAATGAATTAGTAAGTGATAGTGCTTAGTCAAATGTTTTGCATACCTCCCCAAGAACTACTGCATAAATATAATTAATATGAAAACATAGTGTATAATCAATTCTAAAGTGAAGGTCATGGCAATCCACTAGTAATGACTCAATTATTACCAAATTCTTCAGAAAGAATTATTCATTATTTGGATCAGTATTCTAAAGGGAAGATCGTGATA
>CM049821.1:2162832-2172832 GCA_027422435.1 Schizopygopsis pylzovi
TTTGTAGTTGTTTGGGGTGTTTTGAGTAGTTGTTAGGGTGTTGTTTGGGATGTTATGTTTCATTTGTTAGGGTGTTGTTTGTAGTTGTTTGGGGTGTTATGTGTAGTTGTTAGGGTGTTGTTTGGGGTGTTATGTTTCAGTTGTTAGGGTATTGTTTGTAGTTGTTTGGGGTGTTTTGAGTTGTTATGGTATTGTAAGTGGCTGTTAGGGTGTTCTGTGTGTTTTTAGGGTTTTATTAGTGGTTGTTATGTGTTCTGTGTGGTTGTTAGGGTGTAGTTAGTGTGTTACGTGTAGTTGTTAGAGTGTTGTTTGTAGTTGTTATGGTGTTGAGTGTAGTTGTTAAGGTGTTGTTTGTAGTTGTTTTGGATGTTATGTGTAGTTATTAGGGGTTTGTTAGTGGTTGTTATGCGTTCTGTGTGGTTGTTAGGGTGTTGTTTGTAGTTGTTAGGCATCCTGTTTGGTTGTTAGGGTGTGGTTAGTGGTTGTTAGGGTGTTGTTAGTGGTTATTAAGGTGTCAGTGGTTATTATGGTGTTGCTAGTGGTTGTTATGGTGTTGTTAGTGGTTGTTTGAGTGTTGTTAGGGGTTGTTCGGGTGTTGTTAGTGGTTGTTGGGGTGTTGTTAGTGGTTGTTAAGGTGTTGTTAATGGTTGTTATGGTGTTGTTCGGGTGTTGTTAGTGGTTGTTAGGGTGTTATTAGTGGTTGTTAAGGTGTTATCAGTGGTTATAATGGTGTTGCTAGTGGTTGTTTGGTATTCTGTTGAGTCGTTAAGTGTTTTCTGACTGTCTGACATGTATAGAGTCTCGAGTCTCTGTGATCTTTTGCTCTGTGGATGTGCTTCTGGTTCCTCCTTCAGTATCTGTGGGGGTTTCCCACCTGTTTCTGCATCTGATTACTCAGTATAGCAGCAGCTCACACATGATCCGAGGAATCCTTGAGCACAAACACTCATTCAGCTTTAACACTGACTGTTAGAAGCTCTAGTGATGATTGCCTGAGTTAACCCCTGAAACAGAGAGTAACGCTAGAAACCTGAGCTGTGATTTTCAGAGGATCCTGAACGTCTCCGATTCAGTTCAACCGCATCTGCAGCCAAACAGGTGCCCTTTGTGTTCCTCGTTTACAGATGAGTAAACACAACCAACACAAAGTCCAGCAACTTACAAAAAAAAATGTAATCCTCCTTTTTCTTTGTGGTCTTCGCCTTGCTGGTTTAGATACACATTGTATACTCTGCATAAATAGCATTTGTTTGACAGAATGACGTGGATGAAGTTTAGCAGATATTCATCTACTGTGACGCTGAGCCGAACTAGCTGTTGCCTTCAGAATGAGCCTGTAATCAGTGCTTTATCTCACCAGCATCAGAGTTTCTGTCAGAAGGGATTTGAGTTTGATGGAAGTTTCTGTCTGCTCTAAACTTCATAGAGATCTTGCCCAGCTAACAAAAATACATTCTGCCATTAAAACCTTATTTCTGAATGTCCAGTTTTTATTAAAATGTTTATTAGAATGTTTATTAGAATGTTAATAGAACATTCCATTTAACATTATTAAAGACCAGATAACTCTAAATGAATATTTGTAAATTAACATTATTGGAAGAAGGGTTGTTCATAACTTCAGAGAGCACATTAAACCACGTTCTGAGGACTTTCCATGTCAGCTGGATGTTCACGCTCAGACTCAAGTGTCTGTCGTTTTCTGTCCTGTTTTCAGTCCATGCAGGTTTGTTACGGTTTATCCAAGAACTTGTTTCTGCTGAAATGTTGAGTTCATGTTGAGATCTCGATATATTGGCAGTTTGAGAGAAGAAAGAGCTCATTAGTGTCTCATTTTGTTCTCAAGGCTGCTTCATGATGATGATCTGATACATATAGTGTGTGTGTGTGTTTGTGTGTGTGTGTGTGTGTGTGTGTGTGTGTGTGTGTGTGAGTGTCTCTGATGTGTATGTGTGTGTGCGTGCGTGCCTGTGTGCGTGTGTGTGTGTGTGTGTGCGTGTGCGTGTGCGTGTGCGTGTGCGTGTGCGTGTGTGTGTGTGTGTGTGTGTGCGTGTGTGTGTGTGTGAGTGTCTCTGATGGGTTTGTGTGTGTGCGTGCGTGCCTGTGTGCATGTGTGTGTGTGTGTGTGTGTGAGAGAGAGAGAGAGAGTGTGTGTGTGTGTGTGTGAGTGTCTCTGATGTGTGTGTGTGTGTGTGTGTGTGTGTGTGTGCGTGCATATGTGTGTGCGTGTGTGCGTGTGTGTGTGTGTGTGTGTGTGTTTGTGTGTGTGTGTGTGTGTGTGTGTGTGTGTGTGTGTGTGTGTGTGTGAGAGAGAGAGAGAGAGAGAGAGAGAGAGTGTGTGTGTGTGTGTGTGTGTGTGTGTGTGTGTGTGTGTGTGTGTGTGTGAGTGTCTCTGATGTGTGTGCGTGCATGCATATGTGTGTGTGTGTGTGTGCAGCAGATGTGGTCCTGCGGTTTGAGGAAGACTCTGAAAGGCCGTGAGGAAGAGTGTGAGGCTGTAAAGACTGACTGACTTTCCAATCATGTGTTTTTCTGGGAACATTGAATTACAGCCGTGGGGGGCGGAGATGAACGAATGAAAGGAGCCGTTGTTACTGACGGGATGGACAGATAAAAGAGAGAAGGAGAGAGAGATGAAAGACAGAGAGGATGAGAAATCACTGTGACACACACACACAAACACACACACACACGATGTGAGAGATTCATAACAAACTGGTCTTCTGCTGTAGAATGTGTTGTTTTGGATCTAGTGCACTTGTAGTGAACTTCACTTCTTTAAAGTAGATATTTGAATTTTTATATATATATATATATTGAAATATTATTAAATCAGTTAATATTTAAATCAGTGTTTTAATTTCGTTTAATTTCATGAAATTAAAGTTTTAATGAAGTACACTTATTTTGATGTGTTGATTAACGTACTAAAGCACATGTAAAGTATTGGTTATCATTTTAACTCTAGCGTGTTATTTGATATTACATTTTAAATTAATATCTTAAAAAGTTGATATTTCAGTTTCAGCATATATATATATTGAGAATATTGTTGACTATTGTTATTGTTTTGTAATATGCGTTGGATAAAACCATCTGATAAATACAGAAAGGTAAATATAAATGACATTAAAGCATATGTTAGTTTATCATAAGTGTTTGTCAGTACATTCAGCAATACTTTAACCATATTTAACCAAAGACAATAGAAGTAATTATACACTTGTCAACATTTGAAGCGGATCAAAAGCTTTCATCAAAGTTGTCCTAAAAGCTAAAACCAAAATGTGTTCTTGTCTTAGATGAATTTTTTGATCCACTTCAGATGTTGAGTACTGTACTTTTGATAGAGTGTGCTGAAGTGTGAAGTCAACACTCATGATGATATGTTACTGGAAGTTAAATGAGAATGCATTATAGTTTAAATGTAAATTAAATTCAGTTATTTGAAGTGTTTTTGACTCACTTAAGTACCTTTAGGCTATAAATAATCTTGATGCAATAAGTGCACTATTTTTGGAGTCATGTTCACGAGTTGAAGACTATAAAGTGACAAAATTGATAAAGTGACGTGACCCATACTCCATACTGGTAGACCGGTTTCAGCAGATGTGTGCTGGTCTAGACCAAGACTAGACCAGCGTGTAAATGAATGCATGACTGTCGTTCAGGGGCTTTGTGTCTTATCTCTAGATGAAGATGATTTTTTTGCAGTGATACATGATCACAGCTCATAACCGTTGATCTTTAACCCTCAAAACCGCTGACACTAAACCAGATCTGCGTCTCACACACGCGTCAGATGCTTTGTCATGATCTGTGTGTGTGTATTTAGTTTGATGAAGCTCCAGCGACACAAAGAATCTCCTCATAACAGACCGAATAACAAGCGCGTCTCGTTTCTGTCCATGATTCGCTGCTTCGTTTCGTTTAGACTCTCATGATGTGCCTGGATTCACTTCAGCAGCAGCTAGACGACTTTAAGACGGACTTTAAACGTGAATTCAAGTGAAGTGAGTTTATTGTTAAAATCAGAATAAATATCTGCCAGCGAGGTCAGAAAAATCTGATCATTGGCAGATATTTCTTAACATAGTTAATTAAAGCTAAAACCATTAAATATTGTTACTTGAGATTAAATAAATATTACCTGAAATCAAATAAAATTCAATATAAAACCCTTCTTTTCAGCTGTTCTTTTATTTCTGAAACATTGTCTTTAATTTAGTTTAAATTGATGTACTAAAATAAGAAACAACAAATAATAAAAACTCTATAATAAACTATATAAGAGAGAGAGAGAGAGAGAGAGTCAGTCTTCATTAGTACTGTAAAAAGTATCCTGTTAAATTTACAGTAAAAATGGTAGCTATGGCAAATATATAAATATTTAAATACAAGCTAAATGCCAGTTTAAAAAGTGTTTAAAAACTAGGGAGGGATGGATGGAGAGATGGAGGGATGGATGGATGGATGGATGGATGGAGGGAGGGATGGATGGATGGAGGGAGGGAAGGATGGATGGAGAGATGGATGGAGGGATGGATGGAGCGAGGGATGGAGGGATGGATGGATGGATGGATGGAGGGATGGATGGATGGATGGAGCGATGGAGGGAGGGAGGGATGGATGGATGGATGGATGGATGGATGGATGGATGGATGGATGGATGGATGGATGGAGGGAAGGATGGATGGATGGATGGATGGATGGAGGGAGGGATGGATGGATGGATGGATGGAGGGAGGGAGGGATGGAGGGAGGGATGGATGGATGGAGGGAGGGAGGGATGGATGGATGGATGGATGGAGCGAGGGATGGAGGGAGGGATGGATGGAGGGATAGATGGATGGAGGGAGGGAGGGAGGTATGGATGGATGGAGGGGTGGATGGACGGATGGAGATATTTATGGATGGAGGGACGGAGGGAGAGAGGGATGGATGGATGGAGAGATGTATGGATAGATGGATGGATGGATGGATGGAGGGATGGACGGATGGAGAGATTTATGGATGGAGGGACGGAGGGAGAGAGGGATGGACGGATGGAGAGATGTATGGATGGATGGACGGAGGGAGGGATGGAGGAATGGACGAACGGAGGGATGGATGGATGGAGAGAGGGATGGACGGATGGAGAGATGTATGGATGGATGGACGGAGGGAGGGATGGAGGAATGGACGAACGGAGGGATGGATGGATGGAGAGAGGGATGGACGGATGGAGAGATGTATGGATGGATGGACGGAGGGAGGGATGGAGGGATGTATGGATGGATGGACGGAGGGAGGGATGGAGAGATGTATGGATGGATGGACGGAGGGAGGGATGGAGGGATGTGTGTGGGTGAGGGGGAGCGGCTCATAATGAGCAGTGCAGGGGGCAGTAAATGCTGACAATGAGCCTCTGTTACTGACCCACACAATACAGCACTATCAGTTTAATCACGCCTCTCTCTCTCTCTCTCTCTCTCTCTCTCTCTCTCTCTCTCTCTCTCAGTAATGAGTCTCTCTGCCTCAGGCGTGGATCTGCAAACATCTCTCTCTCCCAGAACCTCCTCCATGCAGAGGTTAATCGATGGGTTTGGGTCCGTGACACTCAAATAATCATGTGTTCATGTTGCCGTTTAGGGAATATTTCAGTAAAAGTGTGTAAAATATGCAAACAAATGACAAAGCAAGAAATTTACAAAAAACCTTTAGCTAAAATGGACATTAAAAAGTAGAAAATATACAAACAAATTTGAATTCAAAATATTAACAAGAGCCAGTACCTCGATGCTCCTGCAATAATGCTGATATGCTAAACTCACTAAACTTGAATCTTGTGTAACTTAAAAATGAAGATGAAATATAATAGTTAAATTATAATTAATATTTTCCTTAATTTGATGAATTTGAGGTAATGAACACCTTATGTTTTCATGACTTATAGATTTTATTCAATTCATTCATTTATAGATTTTATACAATTTTATACAGTATAATAATTAAAGTTATTCATCAGGATTGTTTAGTGTAATACTTGATTCTTTACTTGATACAGTGTTATTTTAGTATCATAGAGATATTATTTTATAAAAACAATGATGTGATTAATAAGTCATATTCATAACAGGTTTATGTTTCATTAATTGAGCTTGTCAAATTAATTTGACCAATTCCAGCTTGCTGTACAAGATTCAACTCAATGTATAACATTAGTTTAATCATTTAAGTTCAAATGACTTGTACAGACAATTCTTCAAATGTGTGTTCAATATTTTGAGTCATGCGACGTCGTAACAAACTAACACTAGAAAACCTCAGACGATGTCACTTCCTGCACCTGACGTGGTTAAGAAGCAGGCTTGTGTTAGTTCAGCAGGATGGAAAGTGGTGACACCTAAAAGAATATTCACAACAAAACACATTTACAATGAAAGAAATACAAATTTAGAAAAGTTGTCTTTGAACCTTTATACTTACCCTTGAGGTCAAAGGTCACTGTTAGGGGCAGAAGTTCAGCGGCCGGTCTCATAAACTGATTAGACTAGTATTACTAATTAGTCATCAATTTTAGTTTTTAACCTTAACCTTTTTCTAAATCAGATTAATTAAAACTAGAACAGAATGAGCAATAAGAAAGATGATCTCTTGCCTAACTGCTGGTTAGACTAGTTCTTAAGACTAGTTAACAATGGCTGTGTTATACTGGACTCAGTTCTTGTGTGTTTTTTATTCTGACTGTGTTTCTGTCTCTCTGTCTCCCTCTACTGCCGCTGTCTGAGATGATCAAGCTGATACGGGTTGGTTAAATAGTAGAAGCAGGTTACTAAACCCGTCTGCGTGTGATTGACCTGATCAAGAGAAAGACACTGAGCTGTGGAGGAGAGAGAGAGGTGATTTCGGTGGGTTTCATTGGTTCAGGATCCTCAGAAAACAAGACTAGTGAAGCTTTACAAAGAGCTAACTGCACCAGAAGAAGCCAAGCAAACCCAGACCGCTGGTTAGTAAAGCTATGTTCCTCTCTCTTCTCATTATGTTCATTTACAGCACTTTTGTCACATGATCTGTCACATGTGTACGGTATATGTGACACGAAATCAGATCTCCGTTAAAGAAAAACTCATAAACATACGGCCCAACACAAACATCTGACTAACGTTCCCATGTAGTTATAAAACAGCGTTTGTAAACATTCTATTTTCCTGGTAATGTGATCAACATTCCATTTTATGATTTTTAAAACATTATAAAAAGAAGCTGCTTATTTTGAATGTTCTGAATATTCTGACACTTTTCAAACAAGTGGTTACATTTTAAAGAGAAAAACTCGTTATACTAAAACATTTCAGAAATGTAACGTTTGTAGTAAAGTTTTGAGAGCATTATTAATATCCAGGGCCCGGCTGCATGAAAGCACTTCGTTACACGGTTTAGGGAACCCTTGGTGAAACGGGTTGCAGGACGAATCCTAAGGGTCAACTTAAATCATCCTAATCTCAGTATTTTTAGTCAAGTCAAGTCAAGTCAAGTAAGTTTTATTGTCAATTCTTCCACATGTACAGTACATACATACAGAGAATTGAAATTGCGTTACTCTCAGACCCTTGGTGCATACAGTTAACATTAAACACTGACAGTAGACATTCAAATACAGATAAATACAGTTTAACTATATGTACATACAAACTATACAGGTATACAATTAAGGACACTGCAGAAAAATAAAAATAAATAGACAATAAAAAGAGATAGATAAAGTAAAGTGGCATAAGGTACATGGCAGATAGAGTGCAAACCAGTTAAATAAAACAAAAACTGTGCAGATGTCTTTATCAGACTGTCAGAAGAGGTAGATTATAGTCAATGCTGTACAATGCTGTACATGTCATTTTAAGATCAAATGTAAGACTTAAGAAATGTTTTAAGACCTGCACAAATAAAATATGATATTTGGTCCCTTAAATTGATCAAGGTGAAAGAGTTACTAAGGACTTTGTAGCAACGCTTAAGGGAACACTTAGATAATTAAGGAGAATGCTTAGTGACAGTCTTAAGGTTCCTTAAGTTGAATCTTAGGACCCACGTTTCACCAAGGGTTCCCTAAACCTTATATCTAAGGGCTTTCTTAGTTTAAGCGCTTTCATGCAGATAAGTTTGAACGAACGTTCTATTAGTGTTCTCGTGAGAACCTTGTCAGAATGTTAGCTAGAGTTCTGAGAGCGTTCTCTGTTTGCTGGGTTGTGTCGTGTTGATATAAAGCACTTGCTTTTTCACATTGTGTTGAGTTTTAGGGTTCAAGGAGTGTCTGTAAACCTGAAAATATGCTGGTAGTTTTCTTACAGAATTACCTTTACTTTTCTGCTTTTTTCAAAGGTTTCTCTGATATGTGACCATGGGCCACAAAACCAGTCATACGTGTACATTTTCAGAAATTGAGATTTATGCATCATCTGAAAGCTGAATAAATTATATTTCCATTGATGTATGGTTTGTTATGATCGGACAATATTTGAAAATCTGGAATCTGAGGGTGCAAGAAAATCTAAATATTGAGAAAATCATCTTTAAAGTTGTTCAAATGAATTCTGAGCAATGCATACTAATAATCAATAATTAACGTTTTTATATATTTACGGTAGGAAATGTACAAAATATATTCATGGAACATGATCTTAATATCCTAATGATTTTTGGCATAAAAGAAAAATCTATAATTTTGACCCATAAAATGTATTTGTGGTTATTGTTACAAACATACCCCAGTGACTGGTTTTGTGCTCCAGGGTCACATATTCTCTTAATCTATCTCTGTAAACTTTTAAAATGTGCTAATATCTAATTTTATTTCTCTGTAACCTTTTTCAAAGCTGCTAAAATATATATTTCTGGTACTAAAAACTTAAAAATGTGCGATCATTTACTCTGTTTGCTCATCTGGAGTACAGTCTTTTATAAGTGTGCTGTGTTTGTAGAGAGCAGCAGTGAGCAGCAGAGGGCTCTGTGTGTCGGCTCGTGTGGGAAATCTTAGCACATTGCTCCATCCGCCGGAGAGATGAGAGACATGCACGTGGTCACGTCAGATCTGTGTGATGCTCGTCTGATGTTCAGGCTAAATCTGTGCTGTTCACTCCTTTTCTAAATAACTTCTACATTTAGTGAACAGCTGTGCAGTTGTATTCGCTCTGTTTCAGGAATCAAGTTTTATTCGAATGATTGACTGAAGCTTAGCGACGAGAGGTCATGTAGCGCTGGTCTGAGTTTAATATGAGCTTAGACGTCCAAACATGGTGCAGTAGAAAGATTTATTTCGGCATCACATTAGAAGGTGCAACACAACAAGATAAAGTGCATTTCAGGAGTTTGGACGCTTTCAAGTAAAGTTTCTCCATCAGAACATCGTCTGGAAGACTTTCGGACGGGAAGACGTGAGAAAAGATTCCCATCATGCAGCAGCAGCAGCTTTATATTTACACACATCAGATTCATCCTGAGACGAGCACAATCGGAGAAACGTCTGGGAAACCAGTGATGAACATAAACTAGTTTATACATGTATTACTCACTACATCAGCTTATAGATATATCACCGTGTCCATCATTCACAGCAGTTCAAGAGTGGACGTGCTTTTTCCACAACATATATCCACACAATCGACTGCATTAAACCTCTGGACGAGTCCAACACAAACCACTACGACAACATGTCAGATAAAGCAAGAAGAGACCCAGAATCTGCTGCTGAAGTTTGCATTATTGTACAGAAGCCTCTTAACAGCACAGAATAACACATACAAAAGGTAGTTGTGACTTATCTCTCAATAAAAAAAAAATGAATTATGAGATTTAAATTCAGAAATTAGATATAAACTAAGAATTATACAATAAAAAAATGTCTGATTTGTGAGATTTAATCTCATAATTGAGATATAAACTAAGAATTATACAAGAAAAAATGTCTGATTTATGAGATTTAAATTCAGAATTGCAAGATTTAATCTAATAATTGAGATAT
>CM049821.1:2177832-2207832 GCA_027422435.1 Schizopygopsis pylzovi
ATGCAAATGTGGGTTTATTATTATTGAAACCATACTCAACATAGAGCATGAAGACTATGTTTCTGAAGTCATAGATGTTTTTCAAAGAACTTGTTCATGTCTATTAGACACGGCTTCAGTGCGGATTAATCTAATATTTTTAGGTGAATGTGTGTCTGTCAGTCACCGCACCGGTGTGGATACTGTACTCAGGAATCACATATTCTAGCCAACGTCTTGGAATATATAACATAAATCAGATATGTCACTGTATATTGCCATCTGAAGAATTAAGTAACAAGTCTGCCACCTTTGTTCTAACCAATTGAGGAAAAAACAGTACAATAAATTGCGCTACCAATGGTGATTAAATCTAACAATTGATTAGCTCATATCACATCAAACCATGCAAATTAATGTTATTGTTATATTTTATTCTCAAATTATTAATATTAACAACATTAGCATTGTGTGACTATGAGTGTAGTCACACAATGCTAATGTTGTTAATATTAGCATTAGCATTGTGTGACTATGAGTATAGTGTGTATTAGCGTGTAGATTTCAATTTTTGTACAGTCCAATATCTAATTGTAATACCATTCGAATTTCATATTAAGAATTTTTTTTAACCCAAAAAGCAAACTATGCTCCCTTCAAACTGGTTTTCTTTAAAATGCTAATCTTGTGTAATCGCAGGCTATCTGTAATCAGAAGCATATTTAAAACTGGATTACAATTAATTTCATTCACATGTGTTTCATAAACACATAATCCTTTCTAGATTACAATCTGCCATCAAAATGATATGTTTAATTATTCCAGCTGCTATAAGGCTAAAAGGCTGCGAAAACTACCCGTACCAGTCAGATTATAAAACATTATTATAAGCTAACCGTTGTGAATCGGGCTAAAGTAAGGCGATGGTTTTGAACACTGGCTGGTTGTAATATTGATTTTGGATAATTTTTAACCCCAAAATAGTTACGGTGTTTTAACTTTTTAAATAAATTGTTTTGAATTGTTATAGATAGCTAATAATCGTGAACTGAATTGAATGAGCTTTTAAATTAATTGATCTGAATAATAACAGAATTTGAATTTGTTTCATAATTGATTAATTTTGCCAAACTGTTATTTGCTTTTCATTTCAGTGAAGCTATCTGTATTGCATAATGCAGCATATAAATAACTAAATGTGTGTGAAATGTGAGTTTTTGGAGCTGCAGGCGGACAGGTGAAGCGCTGTAATCTGATTGGAGCGTTTGTTCTTTCCAGTGACCGCTCTAAAGGACACACACTCACTGCAGATAAACCACGAGTCACTAATGCGTCTCTGCAGAAACACACTGACGGATCCTCCTGATGAACCTCCCAAACCTTTACTGAAGGATCCGTCGGTGGGATCAGGACTGTCTGATTCTCCGTAGTTTCTCTGTCCTTCCCTGCAAATGTTTGTGTGTGAAGGTATGAGGGCCTCAGGTGTGCGTTACCTGCCCCTCTTATGGGATTATGAGGGAAGGCCAGTCGTTTAGCCATATCAGGATTGCGGTCAGTGAAGGTTTAGGGATTATAACCTGAGCCCTATCTCTCTCACTCAAACACACACACTAATAAGCAAATTAATAAACAGCATGCCAGTGTTACTGGCTCTCAATCATCTGCTGATGTTTGGTGGCGCACATGAGTGTCTGAACCAGCGAAACTTCACATGAAGCAGTATTTTCAGTAATTACTATTACTGTGTATGGTTTATTGAATTTAAAAAAAGTGTGAAAATCTGGGTGTTGAACAAAACTGTTAACATTTTGGCATGAAGTTTATTATCCAGTTAAAGGTGCACAAATTCACATATATTTATCTGAAAACTGGATAAAACCAGGTTCAAAATTCTTGTCTGATTTTGTTTTCATGTTAAAGTTTTTTTTAGTGCTGTCAAACGATTAATCGCATCAAAAATAAAAGTTTTAAATGTGTGCGTGCTGTGTATATTTATCATGTGTATATGTAATGCAAACACATGCATGTATATATTTAAGAAAAATATGTTATGTTTATATATTAAATATATATAATCTAAAATATATAAATGCATATGCATGTAAATATTTCCTAAATATATACGTGCATGTGTGTGTATTTACATATACATAAATAAACACAGTACACATACATAATATATGTAAACAAAACTTTTACTTTGGATGCGATTAATTGTTTGACAGCTCTAGTATTTAATATTTACAGAGGAAATGTTGGGTTTTCCTTTTTTATCACTCCATAAATCAGAAAATACTGTTAACCGTCAGACAAAAATACATTTTCTCCATGTTTTTAGCAATCAGCTGTTACATAAATCAATGTGAATAACATATTAACAAATCCCTCAGTAAAAACCTTCTGAATATAGATAGGAATAAGACTGTAAAGTTTGGTAAATGTACGTGTTGCTGAAGATAAAAACATATATTTAGATAACAGCCTAAAATCTACAGATGTAAATATATAAAGTGCAATAATACAAAGCCGAATGGCATATGAACAAACCCTTCAGTAAAAACCCTCAGAATATAGACAGGATTAAAATTGCTAAGATTGGTGTATGTAAGTGCAGCTGAAGTGGAGAAACACATTTTTTTAAGATATGTATTGATACTGAAGTCTACAGACGCAAATAGAAAAAGTGCAATAAAACAAACACTTTAAAGTGTATTTGGGTGTGTTTTTTTTCCACTAATCTAAAAGAAGACATGATATGGAAACGAAATAGCCCATAGTCTTGCCTCAAATAGCAAGATGGTGTCCTTCCTCATCCGCTTTAATGGGTCTAAGATGGTCTTGTTCTAGAGAAGCAGCATTAAACACACGTTATTTGACTCTGAGAGTTCAGATTGATTCACAAACCAGCTGAGAAAATGACCACAAACTTTGGAGTTTGGCAGTATTTTAGCATTTATTCCACATATTTAAGAACTTAAATGGATATTTTACCCAAAAAGTTAAATAACCCATCATAACCCATCATTCTGTCATCATTTACCCTCCCTTATGTCATTCCAAACCTGTATGACTTTCTTTCTAAACATCTGGAAGCCAACAAAAAACTCTGGAAGCCACTGACTTTCATTGTATGGACAAAAACTCTCAAAATATAATCTGTGTACATTAGACGGAAAGTCATGAGGTTTGAGACTTGAGCAGATGTTGACAGAATAATATTCTGTCTGTGAACTGTGTACAATTATTTCATTGCTCCTCAGGTGTGTGGTGTTTGCGTTAATGGAAGAACCAAAGATTTCAGTAAATGAACATGAACACTATCAGATGTTCACAGGGCTCTTGCTGATGGGTAAAACATCTTTATGCTTTATTGTTTGATATCTGCCATGTGTCTCTTTACTTGTATTTGTGACCCTGGAGCAAAACCAGTTTTAAGTCACTATTCAGTTAGGTTCATCTATAATTACCCCATCAATTTCGGTCAGAAATCTTGGTGTAATCTTTGATGACCAGCTGACCTTCAAAGAGCACATTGCAAAGACTGCTCGATCTTGCAGGTTTGCACTTCACAACATCAGAAAGATCAGGCCCTTTCTGACAGAGCATGCTGCACAACTTCTTGTCCAGGCCCTTGTCATTTCTGGACTGGACTACGGCAATGCTCTTCTAGCTGGACTTCCATCAAACACATTCAAACCTCTACAAATGATTCAGAATGCAGCGGCACGACTGGTCAACGAGCCCAAAAGAGCCCATGTTACACCTCTCTTTGTCTCCTTGCACTGGCTCCCAGTTGCAGCTCGCATCCAGTTCAAGACACTGATGCTTGCATATAGAACAACCACAGGCTCAGCACCCGCCTACTTCCACTCACTATTACGACTCTACATCCCCTCCAGAAGCCCCACCTACTTCCACTCACTATTACGAATCTACATCCCCTCCAGAAGCCCCGCCTACTTCCACTCACTATTACGAATCTACATCCCCTCCAGAAGCCCCGCCTACTTCCACTCACTATTACGAATCTACATCCCCTCCAGAAGCCCCTCCTACTTCCACTCACTATTACGAATCTACATCCCCTCCAGAAGCCCCTCCTACTTCCACTCACTATTACGAATCTACATCCCCTCCAGAAGTCTGAGATCTGCTAGTGAGCGACGCCTCGTGGTACCATCACAGAGAGGCTCAAAATCACTCTCCAGAACATTCTCGTTCACCGTTCCTGGCCGGTGGAATGATCCCCCCCCCCCCCCCCATCTGGAGCGCTGGATCCCTGTCAATCTTCAAGCAACAACTGAAAACTCATCTCTTTCAACACTACTTGACTTCAACCTAAAAATATATATTATTTCTCTTTATCTTTCTCTCCTTCTCTTGCTAGCTTGTATTTATTTGAACGATGTCTGAGACTTGGTATTACGAGCACTTCCTCTGTCTGTTTGCCTCTTCAAGATGAATCACTTCATCTATTCCCCAATTGTAAGTCGCTTTGGATAAAAGCATCTGCTAAATGACTAAATGTAAATGTAAGTCGCTGGGGTATATTTGTAGCAATAGCCAACGATACATTGTATGGGTCAAAATTATAGATTTTTCTTTTATGCCAAAAATCATTAGGATATTAAGTAAAGATCATGTTCCATGAATATATTTTGTAAATTTCTTACTGTAAATATATCAAAACTTAATTTTTGATTAGTAATATGCATTGCTAAGAACTTCATTTGGACAACTTTAAAGATGATTTTCTCAATATTTAGATTTTTTTTGCACCCTCAGATTCCAGATTTACAAATATTTGTATCTCAGCCAAGTATTGTCCGGTCATAACACACCATACATCAATGGAAAGCTTATTTAATCAGCTTTCAGATTATGTACAAATCTCAATTAGAAAAAAATTACCCATATTACTGATTTTGTGGTCCATTTGTTACTTGTGTATCACTGCAGCATTCGAGTCCAAGACAAATTACCTTGAAAAAAGGAAACTTTTAAACAGAACATAGTTCTAAGCTCTCGAAAAAGAGACACAAATTACATCACATGCTGATTCATCCAAATTAATTTTCTAATATTAGAAATAATCAAAATTGAGTAAACTATGCATATTTTGTGCCATATTTTCACCCTTAAACATGAATGCTCCCACACATTCTGCTCTTACCTGTTAGCTCTGTTGGTTCCCATGCTGTATTTGATCTTCAGTGTGTGTGTGTGTGGGCTGCGTTCTTCAGTGACAGGACAGAACAGTGTTCTCCGTTCACCCGGAAAGATTGGGTATCGGCATCCTTACACACCTGGATCTACTTTGCCACACACTGCAGACAGAGAAACAGAGATGCGTCAGTCGTGGTGTAATGCTGAAAGTTCAGGCTGATGTGATGTGGACACGAACTATATTTGTGTTCTGGTTTGGATGCTGTGATCTGGGTCAAAGCAGCTGTTAAAATAGCCCTCACACACAAACACACACACACACACACACACACACACACACACACACACACTCAGATGTAGGCTAACAACCGTCACTCATTTGCATGTTCTCCTAATGCCCAGCTTTATATTTAGACTTAAATTTTTAGATTCAAATGTATAACATTTATGTTTAGATAAACAAGTTTAGACTCCAAAGAGTATTTAAACATTTAATTTGAACGTCTGTACATTTAAATGATCGAATAATTGCCATTTTTTGTAGAAAATCTAAAAATTATAATTTGCTTCTGTTGACATAATGTTGATCATTACATTAACTTAATATTGTGTGTAAAGTTAACCTGAAACGTCTGTATTGAAAAGTGCATTTCAATGCAGTCCAGTGCTTTGCATAGGACTGGATAAGGAGATTAAATGTTAAAATTAACCGTTATTTAATGAGTTTTAGTGAAGGGAACGACCTGTTAGTATGTAATGCTGTCGTGTTGGATATTTAAAAGAGTTTCTGTAAAGTTTTTAACCATTGTGTTGAAGAGTCGAGCTAATGTGGCAAGTAATCTCTTACTTATTTGTCCAATTTACATGCTAAGATTTGGCATGTTAGGTGTTGATTAGTTGTTGATTTAAACTGATATTTATCCGATTAATTGGTTCCAAGGCCAATGATTAATTTGAGTGAATTATGTGGACATTTGTAGCCACTTTATTTTGAATAATCAACTAAAAAAATATGTTTATACTAAACATTAAGTGTAGTGTGTTGGTTAAACATAATTTAATTAAAGCTATTAAAGCTCAAAAAATGTTAGGCTCTTCACATTTTTAGAGTGTACTTGTACATTTTATTGTGTATTTTATATCGTGTTTAATGTCATTTCATGACACTGTAAATGACATTGAAGTGATCTGATTATGTCTGAAGGGCAGTTGTCTGTGTTTCATGATCATGGTCTCATTACAGACATCAATCATGCACACACACACCTCCTCTAAGCTACTGTTAGAAAAGATTAGTATGTCTTGTGATGAACAGTCAATTTAAATGACGTATTAAATAGTTTGAGGAGAGAGTGGGATTGTTGGAGACGCAGACGTCAGTGGGACAGACGCATGTGACTCAATAACTGCTCTTTACAATGAAAATGGACTTAACCATTGTTACACAACACGAACACACACAGTTAATCCTTGATTGTGTGTGGTGCGTGCGTGCGTGCGTGTGTGTGTGTGTGTGTGAAGGAGACCTTTCTTTCTTAATTCCTAATCCAATGATATCTGAATAATCTCTTCATCTCTCATTTTTAACAGTGATATGAAGCAGATCCAGAGAAATGAGCCCTGAGGATCCTGCGCTGTAATCTGAGACATCCATCCGTCTGTGTGTGTGTGTGTGTGTGTGTGTGTGTGTGTGTGTGTGTGTGTGTGTGTGTTGTGTGTGTGTGGGATTAATATAACACACACTGCACACACACACACATACACACACACACACTGACAGAAGGTGAGTTCAGACTCAAAGATTTAATCTGAAATTCTTTAGATAAATGACAAAGCTCTTAATGTGCTTCACTAATATGTCAGAACAACATGAAGAAATCATGATTTTGTGTATAGGTTAAAGTTCTCATACACATTTCCTCATATCTGACGCCATTCATTAGATCGAGTGTCTGTTTCTCAATGGCTGCATGATCTTTCTCTTCAGTAACAGCTGGTGTTTTGTGGATGTTTGCATTTCTGCACTTGGCAGACACTTTTATCCAAAGTGACTTACATTGCCTTCAATGTATGCATTTAATCACTTCATATGTGGGAATTGAACCCATGATCGTGTTGGCATCGGTGGTGCCATTGTTTGTAGTTCCACACATCAACATAATACACCAATGACAAACTTACACAATACCGTTGTCAACTTGAAACCTCTATTGTTATAGCATTTATAGCACAAACCAACCACTTTCTGGCTATATGTTTAGTTTAACATGTTTCTTTACAATAAATGATACAAATGATGTATGTGTGATTTCGTAATTCAGATAGGCCTATTTGTTGTGTGCCGTTGTAGTTTGGTACATTGGCAAATTTGTACTCTTTCTTAATTTGCAGAAAAGTTTTGTGCTTGTTAATTGATTATATCACAAAAATGCTCATACTTTCACCTATACCATGATACTGAATAACTACCATGTTTATATAACGCAGGATTTTCCTGGCAGTGTAGGTTATGTAAATGTTACGGTAGGCCTATTAAGTCTGTCCAAACTATAACTATAGATAATAGTTAACACTACGTTTCTGTAAGTGTGGAAACATTTTGTTTGTGTCAGTGCATTAAGTGCATTAAGCTGTTATTGATCAGGGGAATCAAATGAAGTCACGCGGCAGATTCTCCGGCACATTCAGCGCTTTCCGGCCGAGACGCGCCACAGAACTCCAGTTTCCCGCGCTTGCAGTTTAAACAGCTTTGTCGGTTATAACTAGAGTGTTCTGTAGTAAACACAGTGTAAAACTAATCAGAACACGTATAATTACTTCGAACTGACCGCTGGGGTTTCATCATGCAGCAGATGTTCGCCTCAAATCTGCGGGATTGAGACTGTGACGTAAAATATGACTCGCGCAGGTAGTTTCCGCGCGCGCGGTAAATCCGGTAAAGCGCCAGATGCGGCGCGCGATCAGTGCGTGATCTCAAACAGAGAATAATCTCTTTTCATTACAACATCCAAGTTTCTTGTCTCTGTTTCAGCCGCATTTATCCTCCCCCCATCAGCCCACCCGCTATCGATTTGATATGTAGTCTACGTCAGTCCTTGGTGTGTGCATATATTGTCATATTATATCACAAATGAAAGTTATAAATTATATAGTAAATTCAAGAAATTTAAAACGGACATCAAGTGGGCTATAATTTATAACATTAATTTGTGTTTCTTTTTGTTCATTTGTTTCTACATGACTCCTATTTATAGTAATAGGCATAATAATAATAATTATTATTTTTATTAAGATTGCCATATCAGCATGTTTTCGTACATTACGCAGTTTTACCATATAATATAGGTCAAATTTTACACTAGCGACATCGTCATCCAAATGCCAGTCTAATAATGAATCATAACTGTTGCATGGAAAAAACAAGGAATAACAGATTCAGACATGTGTAATCATAATTGTTTTTTTTTTTTACATAATTTTTTGTACATAATTGTAATCAGAATAACGTACTACACACATGAAGATATGAAGAATTGCTCACCTTATAAAAGCAAATATCTAATCTGTAATCGTTTTCACGGTAGATTTGTCTTCTCCTCGCGGTCACTTGATGTTTTGGCGGTAAGCGCGCACTCCGTTCGCTTGTCCGGTGTTCTTTCTCTCACTCTTTTTTTATTATTTTTTTAATTCTCCGAACACACCCATCTTTATCACGACATTACCAGTGGCGTGTTTTTGTAATTCATGTTTTCTTGTAGTTTTCGCAGGTTAATCCCTCCGGTCTCCGCTTTGACTTCACTCAGTCGGTAATCTCCGAGCGCGCGCGCGCTCTCCTCCTCATCCTCGCGGTCTCGCGCTCATGTGGGTGACCGGCGGATAACGGAGGAGGAGAAAGATGCGAGCCTGTCACTGCGATTATATTCACTTCAGATTGATGTCAAGAGAAATTCAGTCCAAATTAGTCCAGACATGATGGATATCAGAAGGCGCTCTTTTGTTCACGACATTGATGAGTTGTCTCGACGGAATTATCTTTGTTTTTCCTTCTTTCTGTGGGATAACAGACTTTTAATCTGTTTCATTTTCTTCAGCGTCACAGATTTTCTGCTATTCTTAGAGAGAATGTATCTCTATTCCTCCTCTTGTCAAAGTATTTTAGTGTCCAAACCCAAATGTGCACCCGCATCTCTTTCTGTCTCCTCTGGGTGACATGTTAATGCTCTGGGTGTTCATAACTCTCTGAACATTGATTCAGAAAGAATATGACCAAAACGAGGTATTCTGCTTAATCTAAACCATGCACTTTCAAAAAGAATACAGGAGTTTTAACAGAAACAGGCTACAATAGAAGAACATTTAAGGTTTCCAAAAGCACCTTTTTAACGGACAGTTCTTAAAACAACCGTTTTTAGAACATTGTACTTGTTTTATATTCACTATACAGAACCAATGGGAAGATTCCACGAATGTTAAAGGTTCTTTATGGAACCTTCGTTGCCAATAAATAACCTATTTTTAGCATCTTGAGGAGACTGAAAACATCTACAGAAATGAGAAATTACAGTGTATCCGCACAGTATTTGCAGGTTTACCACAACTTTCAACAGTGAACGTTGGTTTTATGACCTCTTATCTGTGTTTCTGTCCTGATTATTTCGTTTTTAGAGATTTAAGAGCGGTCACTGTAATGGTTTCTATGGAGATGCGCTGTTGTTGTTCGAGCTCTTATTTTCGGCGGTGGAGGCCTGCATGAGGAGGTGGGAAAATCTGAACATGTGACAGCCGTGGAGTGACAGTAGGAGTGTGTGTGGGAGAAAACACACAGAGAGAGAGAGAGAGAGAGAGAGAGAGAGAGAGAGAGAGAGAGAGAGAGAGAGAGAGAGAGAGAGAGAGAGAGAGAGAGAGAGAGAGAGACGAGCTGAGACGAGAGGAGGAGTGAGGCAGGATCCTGTTAGGCCATTATGATGGAAAGAAGCTGTATTTAACAGGGAGAAAGAACAAATAATGCTATTGTTGTATTGATGCACAATTCACAGTATAACCTGATAGCACACGTACATCTCAGAGATGTCTATTTGATGTTTGCATTTACATCTGCAAGACGTATTTTTTAGGGTGTTTGCTCATCTGCAATATGTCTGTTGGACGTTTCCTTTTAGATTACAAATAGACGTCTATTAGATGTATTTAAGATGTTTATGATTTAGAATGTATGTAAAACTGACATCTAACAGACGTTTGTAGACAGCAGATGCTTTCCTTGGAGACGTACGTGTGCTATCTGGGATATATACAGGTGCTGGTCATATAATTAGAATATCATCAAAAAGTTGATTTATTTCACTAATTCCATTCAAAAAGTGAAACTTGTATAATGTATTACATTCATTCCACACAGACTGATATATTTCAAGTGTTTATTTATTTTAATTTTGATGATTATAACTGACAACTAATGAAAACCCCAAATTCAGTATCTCAGAAAATTAGAATATTGTGAAAAGGTTCAATATTGAAGACACCTGGTGCCACACTCTAATCAGCTAATTAACTCAAAACACCTGCAAAGGCCTTTAAATGGTCTCTCAGTCTAGTTCTGTAGGCTACACAATCATGGGGAAGACTGCTGAGTTGACAGTTGTCCAAAAGACGACCATTGACACCTTGCACAAGGAGGGCAAGACACAAAAGGTCATTGCAAAAGAGGCTGGCTGTTCACAGAGCTCTGTGTCCAAGCACATTAATAGAGAGGCGAAGGGAAGGAAAGGATGTGGTAGAAAAAAGTGTACAAGCAATAGGGATAACCGCACCCTGGAGAGGATTGTGAAACTAAAACCCATTCAAAAATGTGGGGGAGATTCACAAAGAGTGGACTGCAGCCGGAGTCAGTGCTTCAAGAACCACTACGCACAGACGTATGCAAGACATGGGTTTCAGCTGTCGCATTACTTGTGTCAAGCCACTCTTGAACAACAGACAGCGTCAGAAGCGTCTCGCCTGGGCTAAAGACAAAAAGGACTGGACTGCTGCTGAGTGGTCCAAAGTTATGTTCTCTGATGAAAGTAAATTTTGCATTTCCTTTGGAAATCAGGGTCCCAGAGTCTGGAGGAAGAGAGGAGAGGCACAGAATCCACGTTGCTTGAGGTCCAGTGTAAAGTTTCCACAGTCAGTGATGGTTTGGGGTGCCATGTCATCTGCTGGTGTTGGTCCACTGTGTTTTCTGAGGTCCAAGGTCAACACAGCCATATACCAGGAAGTTTTAGAGCACTTCATGCTTCCTGCTGCTGACCAACTTTATGGAGATGCAGATTTCATTTTCCAACAGGACTTGGCACCTGCACACAGTGCCAAAGCTACCAGTACCTGGTTTAAGGACCATGGTATCCCTGTTCTTAATTGGCCAGCAAACTCGCCTGACCTTAACCCCATAGAAAATCTATGGGTATTGTGAAGAGGAAGATGCGATATGCCAGACCCAACAATGCAGAAGAGCTGAAGGCCACTATCAGAGCAACCTGGGCTCTCATAACACCTGAGCAGTGCCACAGACTGATCGACTCCATGCCACGCCGCATTGCTGCAGTAATTCATTTACATTTTACATTTTTATGCATTTAGCAGACGCTTTTATCCAAAGCGACTTACATTGCATTCAAGTTACAGTTTCTACATTTTTATCAGCTCTTGATATTAGCGTTGCTAGCGCCATGCTCTACCAGTTGAGCTACAGGAAAGCTAAAGGTAAAAGGAGCCCCAACTAAGTATTGAGTGCTGTACATGCTCATACTTTTCATGTTCATACTTTTCAGTTGGCCAAGATTTTTGTTAAAAATCTAATAAGATGAAAACTCTGGACATTTTTCATAGCCTAATTAATGTATGTCATTTTCACTAAAACTAGTGTGTTTCTGAACACATTTTACTTTTTTCTCACTGAAAATAAAATTGCACAATCCATAAGGGCACCCACTCTACGTGTGCTATCAGGGTAGCATCCCACCCAAGCAGAAGAGAGCTCAGACAGACAGACAGACAGACAGACAGACAGGTGATCCTCTCTGACTCGAACGGGACGCGACCCAAAACCACACACACAGGGTCGATGGCGGTAGCACGAGGTCAGCGGGTGAAGGACGCAGGGGTCAGAAACACACGTCATGCAGTTTCACTCCAATATGAGAGAGAAAACCGAAGATGAAAGGAAAGGCGTGACATTTAGACCTATTTCATCTAATCATTTTCGCATCTGTCAATCATTCCGTCATAAATTCCGTTTGTTTTTATGAATATGAAGACAACCTTCAGATCACGTCTGCACCTCAAACATGTCTTAAATTACCGCGAGAAAGACGGTGACACAGCACAAGAGACGTGTGTGTGTGTGTGTGTGTGTGTGTGAGTGTGTGTGTTTGTGTGTATTAATAGCCTGTAATCGCCTCTGGGCGTCCTGATAAATTCCCACGACCTCTGATGGACACCATTGTCTCTCTCCGTCTCTCAGTTTTCTAGGTTTTTCTCTCCTATTACCAACTTTATCATTATCAAGAACACTCTCTCTTTCTCTCTCTCTCTCTCTCTCTCTCTCTCTCTCTCTCTCTCTCTCTTTCTCTCTGTCTCTCTCTCTCTCTCTCTCTCTCTCTCTCTCTCTCTCCCTCTCTCTCTCTCTCTCTCCCTCTCTCTCTCTCTCTCTCCTCCCTCCCGTGTTTTTGTCGCTCGCGTTGTGGCCCTTCACGCATTCGTGTGGAAACTCTCTCGTTTTCTGCCGGTTTGCACTATACTGCCGTGTTTCGCAGTTATGTAAGAAAAAACCTTTGCTATCTTCCTAATTTGATCGCGAATGGTTGACTGCTCCTCTGTCACACTGAGTTTACACGCAACGCTCAATCCAACCCATTTAAATAGACACGAATCGTTGAAAATGAACCCAGTTCTGTGATAAACGCTGTGAGTGGAGATCACAGATGAACAACACATGTGCTGAACACGCCTTGCTGAAAAAACAACAAAAAACAATAGAAACCATCACAGATTTTGTAATGGTTTTGCTGGTTATAATGGGACTTGTACTGGTTTTAATGGAAACTGTAATGGTGACTGAGGATCTCTACTGGTAATTGGTCGACTTCTATTGGTGGCTTGTTAAAATCAATAAATCCTAATGGAGCATGTCCCAAAACACACCCACCACAGAAAACTTTTTTTAAATGGTTTTAATGGTTAAAAGTTGATGGTTTGTAATGTTTGTAATGGTATTTGTAGTGGAAACCATACATACGTATGTGATGATTTCTATTGTTTTTTTGTTTTTGTTTTTTCAGCAGTAATTATACCGTATCCGTACAGTTGTATTATGTTTTTAGTTTTTATATGAACCACAGATCAATAGGCCTAAGTCATTGTTAAATAGCCTAACAGTATAGGCCTATCTGAGGTGTATGTGTGATTCTCTTATGCTTGTCGTGTTTTATGTCATGTAAATAATGTTTTGCATTATGTGGTTGTAATCTGTCATCAGTAGCCTATTTGAGGGTGTTTTACTGTCCTCTAGAGGAAAATACTGGTACAGACACTCACAGAGTCCTACTTCTGTATCGCCTTCTTATTCGTTGTTGTTGTTTGTATTAAACTTGTTAATTGCTACATAATAAACTTTTTTAATAAATGAATTATTCATGCTATTTTGCCTATCCACCTGAGCTTTTTTGATTTGACTTTACATGCCATATTTTGCATTGAACTGCAATTGCTTGACAATGCATCTCTACAACCTCAGTGAGGGAGAGAGATGTTTATAAGGTGTGATTTGAATGTAGCCAAAGCAGCGGATCTGTTTCACAGCAGTTTCCCATCTGAATTCACAGCACGACCAGCTAGAATACACATACAAAGCCTACATCATGATGAGCTTCTCTACAAACAAACAAGTAGATTTTCGCATCTGTTGTGATAGAAATAGTCTATGTTAAAATAGCCTATTATATTAAAAGTACACAAGTTTTTCCTATGTCAAAAAAATCATAAAGGATTCCAGTAAGAAAATCGTTCTTATTAGAATTTCTATCATAACCTGGAACCATAATTTATTGTTTTAGGGGGGTGGGGGTGGAGGTGTGTGTGGGGGGGGTGGTGTCTATAACCATTCTCAAAATCCTTTGCACATAAAGTAGGAATCAATGATTCCAAAAATAGCCCACCATTCTATTTCCAATAGCCTACTGTTCCGGAAATTCGAATTAGAATCCTGTACAAGTTTCTTCTTGGACTCCTTTAGTTTTGACATGTGTTTTTGTTTTGTTGTTGTTGTTTTTTATTATATAAGAATAAATCAGCTGTTTACATTAAGGTTTTAGTACTGAATTTGAGCGGTGAGTTAAACAAAACAACAACATTAACTCTGATATACAGCTGTACAATTGCTTGTATAATTCACTAACAATACTTTTCCATGTAACATCTCGATATTTTGACAGTAAATGAGCGACTGTGAGTGCACAGACACAGCTTGCTAGTAAGCAGACGCGTTTCCCCTTTAAAGACGCGCGCCGCAGAGGCTGTGACGCGGCTCGTGCATGCGCGGAAACCCGGATCCTGGTTGCGCGGACCGTCAGCCACGTCACCTATCAGCGGCGCGAGCGCACACTAGTCCAGCATAGACCATTAGAGAGACTATGCAGTAAATTACCACGGATTCTATTGCGCATATCTACTAAATTACTAAGAGATTTATGCTTGCAACCGGATGACGCGCGCGCGTTGAGCAGCAGAACGAGTTTTATTTCAGCGGAGCGAACATCTGATCTGAGAACAGCTGCAGAACTCTTTAAATCCAGCGCTGCTTACTGACCGATAACATGAATATCTTCCGACTGTCTGGAGATGTTTGTCATCTGATCGCCATCATTATTCTGTTCCAGAAGATCTGGAGATCCAAATCATGCGCAGGTACACGTATATGCACTGCAGAGTGATGAAGAAACTACAGATGTATGTGATTGTCATGGAGTTGAGCTTATTATTGAGTATCGTGACCGTGTAGCGGAACCGGAGTGGGTCTTCTTTAGAATGCATTCACACACCAAAACCGCTCGAAACGCTTTAAATGCGCAAACGCGCGACTGTCTTGGCTGTAAATGACCTGAAGCGTTTGTCCACGTGTAGTTTTATTGTGTTTACGTGGCAGCTGATTGTGTGAGCCGCCTAGCATGCCTTTAAGGTTCTGCAGGCTCCTTGAGGAACTCAAGATCATATTTGTTAAGAGTTATTATGTGTGTGTTTCAGGTATTTCTGGGAAGTCTCAGGTGCTGTTTGCTCTGGTCTTCACCACCAGATATCTGGACCTGTTCACATCCTTCATCTCCATCTACAACACCGTCATGAAGGTGACGACCACGACAGAGCCCATTTCACCAAGAAAACAAAATCATAATTATCAGATAAAAAGTCAGAATTGACATACTAAGTCATAATTGTGATTATTATTGGTATTTAAAACTGAGATGAAACGTCAGAAATGATACGAAGTTAAAATAAGATACCAAGCCATAATTAAAAATGATGACATACAAGTCATAAATGTGAGATTAAAAATTGAAATTTACAATAAGTCATAATTATGACGAAAACAATGACAGTCGAAATTATAAGGTACTAAGTCATAATTATAATATAATGTCAAACTAATAAGATACTCTCATAATTATGAGACACAAAGAAAAAAAAATATGACATTAAGTCATAATAATGAGTTTCAAACGTAGAAATTGAGATGAAGTCATAATTATGACAATGGCAGTCAAAACTATCGATGAAAAAAGTCATAATTATAAAAAAAAGCAGAAAATTATTAGATGCATTTTCATAAAAATTATGTCATTAAGGCATGATTATTATTATATTAAAAAGTTAATAATAAAAACTCATAATAAAGTCATAATTATGACAAAAAAAATGATGGCTTGGTATCTAAATGTTTATGTTTTATTTCATAATAATGACTTTTCATCAATTTCAAATTTGTATTCCATAATTGACTTTATCTCATAATTATGATTTGGTGTCTCATTTATTAATTTTGTATTAATTGTAATTCTTTGTCATAATTGATTTGTCTGTTTTGTGTGGCACAAACACACACAGCTGATCTTGAAACTGTTGTGATTGCTCAGCAAATGTTTACACTGAATTGTTATTATATTTCGCCCGTTAAAATAATTTATCATTAATTTAAACTCATTAAAAACTCAAATCTGTAAATCTGTAGGACATTGTGTGGGTGACAAACCCACAACTAGTTTCCTGAAGCTGCCAAACACTCCCTGCAGCTCAGCTGGTAGAACAGGGTGCTTGCAACAGCAGGACATGGGTTCGAATCCCAGGAAAAGTCACTTGGGATGGAAGCTGACTGCAAATTTAGGTGGGGCTGGTTCTGAGTTGTAGGTTCAAGGTTCTTTATTATTTGTCACATACACAATCATACAGGGTATAATCAGTAGTGAAATGTAGGTGGTGGTTTATAATAAACTCAAGCAAGCTTGTAGTCTTTAATCGCTGAACACATGCACACAGACTTTTGGCAGAGATCTAATGTATTAATTACGTTATGTTAATTGACAGCCTTTGAAGTACTCTATAGAGTTATTGCCTTAATATTGTCTCCGACTGTTGATTTACAATGTCACAAGCTGTAGAGAAATTTAAGTGAGGAAGCAAATGTGACGTGTCATCTCAAAACAAACAGCAGAACCATATGAAGGCTTTTCACGTGAGCACATTTAAACTAAAGGATTAACACTTTATTAATTTAAAACACTAAAGACACTAAGATATGCCAGCTAGTTACTAGCCTGATGCAGTCATGTATAGCTGGAGCTGACTGATATCGTCCTCATCTGGAGCGAGATATAAGGTAACGTCTGAAAACTGCCCAAATGGCTCTCAATTAAAGCGTGCTGCAGTTCCACTTTTCACCACAGATTTGCATTGTTAAATGTGGGGGGCGCTGTTGAGTTCAGACGTCTCGACTGCCCCACTTAGTATCATTGTACGTGTCTGCCAAAGCTTGTGATGAATTTTAATATATCCTGCGCACTTTGACTTAAAGTGTCAAGAAAATCCTATAAATGTTTGTTGCAGAATCCTGAACACATTTACAGTTTATGTATTCAGTTTATGTAGAGTTTGGGTGAGGTTGGACCCTGGACAGATGTGTGATGGGGATCTGTCTGTCTCTCAGGTGGTGTATCTGGTCCTGGCGTATGCCACCATCAGCCTCATCTACTACCGCTTCAGGAACTCGTACGCCTCTGAGAGTGACTCGTTCCGTGTGGAGTTCCTGCTGGTGCCGGTGGCCGGTCTGTCGTTCCTGGAGAACTACGCCTTCACGCCGCTGGAGGTCAGAGCTCCACGCCGAGCGCTTTAAAAGGGGTCATGAACTGCCTTTATTTTGTACTGTTCTCTGAGGTCCACTTATAATGTTATCAAGATTTTTATGTATACAAAAATTCATTAATTTTGAAGCAATAAGCTTGTTTTACCCCCCCCCCCCCCATCAGTTTAATTAGGCGTGGCAGATTGTAGACTCTGAAGTAAACAGACACGGCTATGATTGGCTATGTTTGACGCTTTTTAATAAAAACTCATAAATAACTCAATGCATATCTAACAATCTGCAAGAAGAGACAAAGCAATAGTGATCATCTAATGAAAACATTTACTCACACTTGAGTTGCAACATTACTGTCGGATCCAATATAGTAGTCAGCTTCGTCTTTTAGTTTCAATCTTTCTGAAACTAATTGTGCCTTGTTTGTAAACGAATCTGCAGTAAAATGATGTGAAAAAAGGAACAAGTTCTTAAGTTCTTATGCGGTCTATAAGTTCATTAAAAATAAAGTTCATCCACTCTTTTCTAACATTGGGATCAGAAGGAAGGCAATGCAATTTTTTCACAGCTTGGGATTGCACAGCCTCTTGTTGACTTCAGAACATCTTTATTGTTAGGTTTTTTAGACCTGCGAGTTCGCCTCTCGTGTAAACGGTAAATGCGCGAATCGGTGAGCGGGGTTAAACAGGCAGTGCTGTAGAATCGGTGGGCGGGGCTAAACAGGCAGTGCTGTAGAATCGGTGGGCGGGGCTAAACAGGCAGTGCTGTAGAATCGGTGAGCGGGGCTAAACAGGCAGTGCTGTAGAATCGGTGGGCGGGGCTAAATAGGCAGTGCTGTAGAATCGGTGGGCGGGGCTAAACAGGCAGTGCTGTAGAATCGGTGGGCGGGGCTAAACAGGCAGTGCTGTAGAATCGGTGGGGGCTAAACAGGCAGTGCTGTAGAATCGGTGGGTGGGGCTAAACAGGCAGTGCTGTAGAATCGGTGGGCGGGGCTAAACAGGCAGTGCTGTAGAATCGGTGGGCGGGGCTAAACAGGCAGTGCTGTAGAATCGGTGGGGGGGCTAAACAGGCAGTGCTGTAGAATCGGTGGGCGGGGCTAAACAGGCAGTGCTGTAGAATCAGTGGGCGGGGCTAAACAGGCAGTGCTGTAGAATCGGTGAGCGGGGTTAAACAGGCAGTGCTGTAGAATCGGTGGGCGGGGCTAAACGGGCAGTGCTGTAGAATCGGTGAGCGGGGCTAAACAGGCAGCGCTGTAGAATCTGTGGGCGGGGCTAAACGGGCAGCGCTGTAGAATCGGTGGGCGGGGCTAAAAGGGCAGCGGTGTAGAATCGGTGGGCGGGGCTAAACGGGCAGCGGTGTAGAATCGGTGGGTGGGGCTAAACAGGGCAGCGGTGTAGAATCGGTGGGCGGGGCTAAAAGGACAGCGCTGTAGAATCGGTGGGCGGGGCTAAACGGGCAGCGCTGTAGAATCGGTGGGCGGGGCTAAACGGGCAGCGGTGTAGAATCGGTGGGTGGGGCTAAACGGGCAGCGGTGTAGAATCGGTGGGCGGGGCTAAAAGGACAGCGCTGTAGAATCGGTGGGCGGGGCTAAACGGGCAGGGGTTGATCGTCTTCTCCGGAGGCGGTGCTTATCCACACTATTACATCATAGAGTAGGACATTCCAAAAGATGTCGTTGTGGCAGACTGACATCAATATAAGCTGTTTTTAGACTAATGACAAAGTTTTGAGTTGTGAAACTTACTGGATGTTTTTATAGTACAGTGACCACTTATGTCAAAAGATCAAGGGAATTTTGGTTTCTCAGTTCATGACCCCTTTAAGATGAATCATTGTCATGACGGATCTCTGTGTTTGTGTAGATCCTGTGGACGTTCTCCATCTATCTGGAGTCGGTGGCCATCCTGCCGCAGCTCTTCATGATCACTAAGACGGGCGAGGCCGAGTCCATCACCACACACTACCTGTTCTTTTTGGGCCTGTACCGCACGCTGTACCTCGCTAACTGGGTGTGGCGCTATCACACGGAGGGATTCATCGACCAGATCGCAGTGGTGTCCGGTGTCGTCCAGACCATTTTCTACTGCGATTTCTTCTATCTGTACTTCACCAGAGGTCAGCAGACATCTCACAACTTTGAGCTTATATCCGTTTTCATGAAATGATTTGATGATTTATTGATCAATGTTATTTTGTTTATCTATCTATCTATCTATCTATCTATCTATCTATCTATCTATCTGCAGTGCTGAGAGGAAGTGGAAAGATGTCTTTGCCGATGCCGGTGTGATTTGTTGGATCAGGCCCCGCCCCTGCATTAGGCCACACACAGTCGTGACATCATCACCGGCCGCCGCTGTAGTTCTTGTAATTGAACTGCAGGTGTGGCTGGTGTAATCGTGCCTTACAGTGATCATATCTGCTGGACGTGTCTCGTCTTTGATGCCTTAATATGTTTTTGTTCATAAAGACAATGTGTTGAGGACGTGTGTGTGTGTGTGTGTGAGAAACACTCTACAATCTGTAGTTCATAGCTTGCTTTTCTCATTTATTCTCATAGTCTTTTTTTTCTGTAGTACATCATTTTGTTTATGACCAACTAAAAATTGTGTTTTTCATTCTGTAAAGGGACGTTTGATTTGGATCTATGAGTGTTTTTGTGCCAATTTACCCGAGAAAATCATGAATGTTTGTATAAACCACATTTCAGTCTGAGAATGACATTTAACAGATGTCTGCCAATAGCATAATTCATTTTTTAATGAAGATGGGCAGTTTGTCTGCCCTGGTTTTTATAAAGCATGCCAATAAAGAGTTTCTGTCTCTGAGAATGAGTGCAGAAACACACTTCAGTCCATCTGTGAGTCACGGCTCTTTATTTCTTCATTCTTTATTTACTCGTTAAGTGAATCAGACATGATGATTAAACAGACGCTATCATTTAAGCAGTCATGGAAAAATATATATATACATATTTTGTGTGAAGATGCATATTTTTAGCTCAATCAAAATCATTTGCATTCTCATCCTCTCGTAACTTATCCTGACAAAATCAGCATAAATTAAATTAAGTACAACTAAATATGAACATATGTAATAGTTATAGTGTGTGTGTGTGTGTATAAATCATAATTAAATAAATACTTTTAAATACAGTGTTTTATTACATATATCACAAAAAATATGAATAGTCTTAAAATAGGCCCCATTTTCTTTATGAAAAATATAGTTTTAGTGGAGTCCTGGACGTTTTGTATTATTATTTGGGAGATTCATGCATTATCTCATCGTAGTGCAGACATTTGATCACATCTAGAGCAAGTGTTAATGATGTTGTGTATTTGTATCTGTTTATATTGTATTGCTAAAGGTCTCTGAAGCGTTAGCGCAGGAGTGTCTTCTTGTGTTTGCACAGTACTTTGGTTCCCTCTCTCACGGCTCCGCCTATCACTTTAGTGGCGGTTGTGATTGACAGCGGCGTGGAGGCGATGGCCGCCACCCTCTGCACGGCTTTGACCTTCTTCCCTTTGCCCTTCCCTTTCTCCATCACGCCGGATGCTTCCACCGCACCGCGGCCCATGGACGTCAGCAGCTCGTACCAGAACAGAGGCTCCGCTGTCTTCCTCGCCTCCTCGTCCTCCTCCTGACCATCTCCCAGAATCCTCTGCTGCGTGTGGCGTACAGCGGTGTCTGCCTGCAGCAGCATGTCCGCGGTGTAATGCGCTCCTGCGTTACGCTCCATCAGCAGATCAATCTTCTTCAGCAGCTCGGTGACCTGCGACCTCTCCTTGAGACCTTTAGTTAAGTCACATTTATCTTTGAAATGTTCACAATGCTCACCGATTCAAAGCAGCTTCTTGTTGATTAATATCTTAATCTCGATGCCTTATAGTCGCATTTATCAGAGCTGTGCGATAAAATACTTACATTTGATGACTTTTTATGACTCACAATTCTAAGTTTATATCTCACAATTCTAAATTTATTTCTCACAATTCTAAGTTTATATCTCACAATTCTAAATTTATTTCTCACAATTCTAAGTTTATATCTCACAATTCTAAATTTATATCTCACAATTCTAAGTTTATATCTCACAATTCTAAGTTTATTTCTCACAATTCTAAGTTTATATCTCACAATTCTAAGTTTATATCTCACAATTCTAAATTTATATCTCACAATTCTAAGTTTATATCTCACAATTCTAAGTTTATTTCTCACAATTCTAAGTTTATATCTCACAATTCTAAGTTTATTTCTCACAATTCTATGTTTATTTCTCACAATTCTAAGTTTTAGAATTATTTCTCACAATTCTAAGTTTATTTCTCACAATTCTAAGTTTTAGAATTATTTCTCACAATTCTAAGTTTGTATCTCACAATTCTAAGTTTATTTCTCACAATTCTAAGTTTTAGAATTATTTCTCACAATTCTAAGTTTATTTCTCACAATTCTAAGTTTATTTCTCACAATTCTAAGTGTATATCTCACAATTCTGTTTATTCCTAGCAATTCTGTGTCTCGCAATTCTGTGTAAATATCTCACAATTCTACATTTATATCTATCAAGTTTGAATTTATTTCTCACAATTCTGTTAACATCTTTTAATTCTGAGATTATATCTAACATTCTGTTTATATTTCGCAATTTTCCATTAACATCTTGCAATTCTGAGTTTATATCTCAAAATTCAGTTTCTCGCTATTCTGAGTTTATATCTCACAATTCTGAGCTTACATCTCGCAGTTCTCTTTATATATCAAGTTTAAATTTCATGATTCTGAGTTTAAATCAGATTTCATGTTTTGCAATTCTGCCATATATTGCATTTATGAGTTTATATCTCACAGTTCTGCATTTAAAATGTTATTTAAGATTTACAGTATTTTTGGCATTATGCTGTTATTTAGATAGAACAATATAGGTCGACAAGAAGGGAAGTGAACCTTACTCGCAATTCTGTTTTAGTGAAAATTGCGAGACAAAAAAGTCAGAATTGTGAGCTAAAATATTGCAATGACCTTATTTATATTATTTATTTTATCCCATTGTGTAAACATTATTTTTGGTTATGTGGTAGTACCTTTAGTGTGGTCAAACACGTGATGGCCGCCTGCGCAGCGGGACACAAACTCCCATAATTCCTCACTTTCCTTCAGGAAGTCGTCCGCGGGTTTCGCTCCAAGTGCATCGCCGCAGGTGATCAGGACGATGGTGAAGCGGAGCGCCTGTAGTCCGAATGCGGCGCTGATCCAGTTTAGAGCGGCGCTGCTCTCGTGCGTCATACGTCCGGTGCGCAGCACCAGCAGAAACGCGTGCGGTCCAGGCACACTCAGCTCTACGCAGCGGCTCAGCTCCACGCGCACCTCATCCGGGCTCAGACAGGTGTGGAAGATCCCCGGGGTGTCAATCAGCCGCAGGCTCCGCCCATCCGCCACGCCCCCTGAATGCTGGCAGCGGCTGGTGACCGATAGGGGCGACACATCCGTCCAGAACGCGGATCGACCCAGAATCGTGTTTCCAGATGAACTCAGACCTGAACCTGTCTGACCCAACAGAACCATCCGGACCTCAGCCGAACCGCCTGAGACAACAGACATGACACGTGATTATATTATTACTAGTGCTGGGCAACAATTAATTGCATACACAATTTACATTTAGCCATTTTGCAGACGCTTTTATCCAAAGCGACTTACAATTGGGGAATACATAAAGTGATTAATCTTGAAGAGGCAAACTGACAGAGGAAGTGCTTGTAACATCAAGTCTCAGACATTGTTCAAATAAGTACAAGCTAGCAAGGGAAGGAATAAATAAAGAGAAAGACAAAGGGGTTCTTTTGTTTTGTTTTTAAAGTTTAGGATGAAGTCAAGTAGTGTTGAAAGAGATGAGTTTTCAGTTGTTGCTTGAAGATTGTCAGGGATCCAGCGCTCCGGATGGGGGTGGGAAGATCATTCCACCGGCCAGGAACGGTGAACGAGAATGTTCTGGAGAGTGATTTTGAGCCTCTCTGTGATGGTACCACGAGGCGTCGCTCACTAGCAGATCTCAGACTTCTGGAGGGGATGTAGATTCGTAATAGTGAGTGGAAGTAGGTGGGTGCTGAGCCTGTGGCTGTTCTATATGCAAGCATCAGTGTCTTGAACTTGATGCGAGCTGCAACTGGTAGCCAGTGCAAGGAGACAAAGAGAGGTGTAGCATGGGCTCTCTTGGGCTCGTTGAAGACCAGTCATGCCGCTGCATTCTGAATTATTTGTAGAGGTTTGATTGTGTTTGATGGAAGTCCAACCGGAAGAGTATTGCAGTAGTTCAGTCTAGAAATGACAAGGGCCTGGACAAGAAGTTGTGCAGCATGCTCTGTCAGAAAGGGCCTGATCTTTCTGATGTTGTGTAGTGCAAACCTGCAAGATCGAGCAATCTTTGCAATGTGCTTTTTGAAGGTCAGCTGATCATCAAAGATTACACCAAGATTTCTGGCTGAAGCTGATGGGGAAATTGTTGATGAACCTAACTGAATCGTGAAATCATGCTGTAGAGTTGGAGTTGCAGGGAAGACAAGGAGCTCAGTCTTTGCCAGGTTGAGCTGTAGATGGTTTTCTTTCATCCATGCCGAGATGTGCGCCAGGCAGCCTGAGATCCGTGCAGCTACCGTTGGATCATCAGGTCGAAATGAGAGCTAGAGCTGTGTGTCATCAGCGTAGAAATGGTAGGAGAAACCATGCGCCTGTATGGGACCCAGTGATGTAGTGTATGTGGAGAAGAGGAGGGGTCCAAGAACCGAGCCCTGGGGAACCCCAGTGACCAGTTGATGTGCTTTGGATACCTCCGCTCCCCAGGCCACCCTGAAAGACCGACCAGTGAGATAGAATTCAAATCAGTGAAGTGGAATCCCAGTGATATCCAGTGATGAGAGGGTGGACAGGAGGATCTGATGATTGACAGTGTCAAAAGCGGCAGACAGATCCAGCAGAATGAGGACTGATGATTTGGAATCGACTTTTGCAATTCGCAGGGCTTCAGTGACTGAGAGTAGCGCAGTCTCAGTTGAATGTCCACTCCTGAAACCTGACTGTTTAGTGTCCAGTTTGTTGTTCTGTGAAAGAAACAATGAGACCTGGTTGAAGACAACTCGTTCGAGTGTTTTGGCTATGAATGGAAGGAGAGAGACAGGTCTGTAGTTTTCTAAAAGAGAAGTGTTTAATGTAGGTTTTTTTAGCAGTGGGGTTACTCGAGCCTGCTTGAATGCAGTGGGGAAGATGCCTGTGAGGAGAGATGTGTTGATAATGTGTGTGAGTGCTGGTAAGAGTGCGGGAGAGATTGCTTGGAGAAGGTGTGAGGGGATAGGGTCTAGAGGACATGTTGTAGGATGGCTGGAGAGGAGAAGTTTGGATACTTCGGCCTCAGTGAGGGGACAGAAGGAAAAGATGGGAGTTTGAGCAGTGGATCTAGTTGGGTTGAGGTCCTGCTGGTGACTACTGATTGTTGTGGTTTTGTCTGTAAAGAAAGTGGCAAAGTAGGGTTACTTACATATACAAAATAAAATACATGATGTCTCAGCGGAGCTGCTAATACTATTTCGTGGTTTTTGTACCTCTGGGTGCATACAATGACAATAAAGATTAATTAATTCATACACACATAGACTATGTAAACAAACAACTTTTATTTTGGATGCGATTAATCACGATGAATCAGTTGACAGCACTAATTTAAAATATACGGATAAAGTAAATAAACACATATAAATAAAAATACAAAATTAAAAAAGAACAATAAACAAATAAATAAATAAGACTTAAACAGGGAATGCAAAATAATTAATATTTATTGCATTAGAACATTAAATTATGTGTTGCGAGGATTGTGTCCCTGCAATAAAAACTACTTTAAAGCAATTGAGTAAAATACTAATAAAATAAATGCAAATAAATAACATGAAATGCACTAAAATAAAACTTAAATACAGGAATAAAAATGCAATCAGGGTTTTTAGACAAACTCATTATATTACTAATAGAATCCAAAATATATTTATGTATTTATTTAGCCTATTTTTACTAAGCAGGTTACAATATAGCTTTTATTTCATTATGTGTTTATGCATGTAAATCAGCTTTACCTGAATATTAATGGAACAAAAATCTCCTAAATAAAGCAATTTATAGTTAAATAAGAATACAGTTAAAATAGACAAAATAACATAAAACTTAAATGCGGTCTAATTATATAAAGTAATTTAATAAACAGGAATGCAATATGAAATGTTGATATTGGATCCCTATAATTTCTAGACTTTTATATCATAAGAATCTGAATGACAATTTTCACATAAAGGGACAAAATAAAACCAGGAGCATATAGTAAGACATTCTGTCGTTCTTTGTAGGATGTGTATATCACAGAATACTGTGTGATATGAAAATGAATTTCATTAAATTATGTCCGTGTCTCTTTAACTGACCTGCATTCGTGACTGTAACATGAGCTCTGATAAAGACGAGCGATCTATCTCGTGATGCTGTGCTATTTAAACACCATCAATCCGGATCATTTGATCTGTACATGTATTGCGCTTATTTGACTCACCAGCAGCTGCAGACACGCTGTCCTCCGCCATATTCCCAAACACGACTGAGTCTTAAAGAGACACACACCCAGAAACACTTCAAACGCCACAAAACACTTCAAACACCCAGAAACATATACATATTCCCAAACACGACTTAAAGAGTCTTAAAGAGACACACACCCAGAAACACTTCAAACACCACAAAACACTTCAAACACCCAGAAACATATACATATTCCCAAACACGACTTAGAGTCTTAAAGAGACACACCTAGAAACACTTCAAACACACACAAACACTTCGAACCGATGAGGTGAATCGATATATTTCTGTAGGCTATGTAATTAGGTACCCTATATGAAGTTAAACATACATTTATATATACACTTCAGAATGTGTGTAGCCTATACTGTAATCATTTAAGTGCATTTGGTATCTCATTTGTTCTGGTAATTATTAAATAAATAACATTTCTGGTAAATATGAGGTAATAATCACAGAGAAAACACTTAAAACATGTATATTTATTCATTTAACAAAACATAAGATACAAATAGGCTTCCATCTTTATCTTTACAATTGATTTGTACAGTAAATAGCCTGCAGTCGAATATGATATATTCTGTAAAAACCTGCAGCAAAAAAACTTTAATAATAATAATTTCTGCACAAATACAAATATTTTTTTCCACAGATAAATGATCCCCTTGCAGAGATGATTTGGTTTATTTTATATTATTTAAAAAAGGTATAGGCCTATATATATATATAATAAACCAGCAAAAAAAAACAGAAAAAAAATCATAAAAAAATAAAACTATAAAAATGTACAATTCAAGTACAGAAATAATTTTGAAATATAAAAACACAAAATTAAAATACATATTTTAAAATATAAACAATTAAAATAAAAGGCTTACTGAAAATGAATAAAATCATAATCATAAAAACAAAACAAACTACTAAAATGAATGAAATCATAAAAACATAAAAAAACAAGGTAAATAAATAATATCAATAAAACGTTTACTAAAAAAAATATACAATATATTATAAATAAAATATGCTTACAATGTACTATTTATATTTGATTTATAACATTATTATTGAATATATTTTATAGTATATATTATAATAATTTTCTGTATTTTTTAGATGACGTGGTGAGCAGCGGTCCAGACCGGGTTTGATTAAACCGTTGATTTGACCCACTCCACCAGACTCCGGACCGGATGCGCCCTGCGGGTCACAGCGCTGTCATCCTGGTCCTGGTTCTGCAGATCCGGCTCTGGGTCGCCCCAGTCCAGCTCCTGCAGGTCTGTCAGACTGCCTCCCAGCAGATCCAGGCTCTGAAACAGGTCCATCATCTCCGTCAGCAGGTCCTGACCTTCATCTGCAGGCATTATGGGATGTGAGGCAGCCGGATCACTGAGTTCAGGACACGAGTGCATATGCCGGAGGCTGTTTCCGTTGCGTTGGGTGCTGTTTCCAAGGGAACGGGGCTCATCGGTGTAGTGTGAGGTGGGCGTCTCCGGACACATGACCCTGTCTGTGACCTCTGTGACCTCCACAGGTGCGCTGACCTCTGACTCTGTGACCTCTGCTGGAGAAAGAACAGGTATCAGAATCAGAATGAGCTTTATTGGCCAGGTATGTTTACACATATGAGGAATTTGTTATAGTGACAGAAGCTCCACAGTGCAACAGGACAAGACACATATAATAAAAGAACAATATACAAATAGGCAATGTACAAAACAGCAAAAACACAATATATAATATAGACAATTATGCGTGTACAGGTCTGATATGTGCAAATTTGAAATGAAAAAGTAAGTATGTGAAATTAATAAATAAAGTATAATAGTGTTGTGTTTTCCACGTTTAATGTCAAGTGTTCATGAGATGGATTGCCTGAGGGAAGAAACTGTTCCTGTGTCTGGTCGTTCTGGTGCTCAGAGCTCTGTAGCGTCGACCAGACGGTAACCGTTCAAAGAGGGAGTGTGCTGGATGTGAGGGGTCCAGAGTGATTTTGCCCACACTTCTGCTCACTCTGGATAAGTACAGTTCTTGGAGAGTGGGGATGGTTGTACCAATGATTCGCTCAGCTGTCCGGACTACCCTCCGTAGTCTTCTGAGGTCAGATTTGGTAGCTGAGCTGAACCAGACAGTCATTTATGTGCAGGGGACGGATTCAATGATGGCAGAGTAGAACTGTATCAGCAGCTCCTTTGGCAGGTTGAACTTCCTCAGCTGGCGAAGGAAATACAACCCATGCTGGGCCTTTTTCACAATGGACTCAATGTGATTGTCCAACTTCAGATCCTTAAAAATTGTGGTGCCCAAGAATCTGAATGACTCCACTGCAGTCACAGTGCTGTTCATGATGGTGAGTGGGGGGAGAGCAGGGGAGGGTTTCTCCTGAAGTCCACGATCATCTCCACTGTTTTGAGCGTGTTAAGCTCCAGTTTGTTAAGACTGCAGCAGACAGCCAGCTCCTTAACCTCCTGTCTGTAAGCAGACTCGTCACCGTCCTGAATGAGGCCGATCAGTGGGGTGTCGTCTGCAAACTTCAGGAGCTTGACACAGGGGTCTTTAGATGTGCAGTCATTTGTGTATCAGCTCCAGTGCTGATCGTGTGGGTGCTGGATGTGTATTTTCCCAGCCTCACTAGCTGCTGTCTGTCTGTTAGGAAGCTGGTGATCCACTGACAGACAGAGGTCGGGACGGAGAGCTGTGTCAGTTTATTCTGAAGGGTGTCCGGGATGATGGTGTTAAAAGCGGAGCTGAAGTCTACAAACAGGATCCTCACATAAGTCCCTGGTCTGTCCAGATGCTGCAGGATGAAGTGCAGTCCCATGCAGACTGCATCATCTACATACCTGTTTGCTCTGTGGGCAAACTGCAGGGGGTCAAGTAAGGGTCCAGTGGAGGCCTTCAGATAAGCCCAAACCAGTTTTTCTAATGATGTCATAGCCACGGATGTTAGAGCCACAGATCTGTAGTCATTAATTCCAGTATTTTTTTTTGGGGGATGATGGTGGAGCGTTTTAAGCATGAGGGGACTTCGCACAGCTCCAGTGATCTGTTGAAGATCTTTGTGAAGATGGGGGCCAGCTGGTCAGCGCAGGTTTTTAGGCAGGCTGGTGACACACCATCTGGGCCTGGTGCTTTCCTTCTTTTGTTCTCTGAAGACCTGGCGCACGTCATCTTCTCTGATCTGAATTGCAGGTCTGAGGGAGGGGGGTGCTGGAGGTGTTAATGGTTGTGTGGAGAGGTGTTCAGGGCGGGTGTGGGGTGTATTTTCAAACCTGCAGTAGAACTCATTCAGATTGTCTGCCAGTTGCTGATCCTCCAGAGTGCTCGGGATGGTGTCTTATAATTCGTTATGTGTTTCAAACCTTTCCACGCTGAAGCAGAATCACTGGAAGATAATTTGTTCTTTAGCTTGCCAGAATAATTCCTCTTTGCCACTCGGATCTCCTTTTCCAGTGTGTATTTAACCTGTTTATACAAGATTGTATCCCCCTTTCTGTAAGCATCTTCTTTGGGCCTGATGGAGCTGTCTGAGTTTTGCAGTGAACCATGGTTTGTTATTGTTGTAGGTTAAATGAGTTCTGGTAGGAATTCACATAACCTCACATAAACTGATATAAGATGTTACAGTCTCTGTGAGCTCGTCCAGATCGTTTGCAGCAGCTTCGAAAACAGTCCAATCAGTGAGGTCAAAACAGGTTTGTAAAACCCGCTCTGTTTCATAAGTCTATCTTTTAACAGTTCTTAATACAGGTTTAGCAGATTTAAGTTTCTGCCTGTAGGTCGGTATGAGATGAACCAGTCAGTGATCAGAGAGTCCTAAAGCTACTCGTGGGACAGAGTGATATGCTTCCTTT
>CM049821.1:2212832-2222832 GCA_027422435.1 Schizopygopsis pylzovi
CAGCTGCACAAAGCAGAGTCCGTGACAGATTCAAACTAAACTATATAATGTTGGGGTGATATTTGATGCCAACTTAACATGTTCGTAATACAGTCAAAGCATCGTTTTTTTATCTCAGAAACATTGTCAAATTACGTCCCATGACTTTTTCTGTGGCTGGAAAGTTAATCAACCCTTTTTTTTTTTTTTTCACGTATTGAATATTGTAATGCTTTGCTGGCTGGAGTTTCAAAAAGCTACCCTAGTACTTTTTAAGGTGCTATATAAAAAAAGTGTATTTATTATTAATATGAATTTGATTAAATCATACGATTTACTGAATCAGAGTTTCCCCAAAGTGGGGTTTCCCAAAAATGGGGTGCAAACAGCTAATTATCATAAATTATTTTCATTAAAATAAAGACTTTTATAATTCAATAAATGAAAGCTTTCAAAATGAAACACTTGCTAAAATAAAGAAGAAATATTTTTTTAGTTTAACTGCATGTCACGATCATGTGAAATAAAATCGCATGGGAATTTGTAGCTCTGTGAATGTGTGTGTTGAATGAATCGAGCTGTTACCCTTTCCAGCGGGACGTTGAGTTTGGTCAGCAGTTGAGTCACTGCAGATCTCAGCGCCTTCACGAAGTCCTCGACACCTGAGCTGTCAATCACAGCATCATGACCTCCACAGGCCCCTCCCACCGCGTGCTCCTGTAGCCACGCCCACTCCTCCCTGCACACACACACACACACAGAGTCAGTGTGAATCAGTCAGTGTGTGGGAATGAATCAGATCAGGTGTTCTCCAGTCTGACCGTGAGACGTGCGGTCGGTTCCTGACGCGGCAGTGGCAGGGCATGTTGGGTAATCGCTGCGGGACCAGGATGCGGAGCTGATCCACGGAGCTGCAGAGCTTCAGGATGCCCACATACAGACCGGGCTGAGCTCTCTGCTGACTCCTCCTGTGATACGCCAACATCTCCTGACACAAATACACACACGAGAGAATAACATTCATAAAGCATCGATCGTCTGATGCCCAGCTCACAAAAACACACTCTGAGAATCTGTGCTAACGTTCCAATTATGTCACGAAAACACACTCTGAGAATCTGTGCTAACGTTCCAATTATGTCACGAAAACACACTCTGAGAATCTGTGCTAACGTTCTGTTGAAAACTCTGTTCTTCTAAAGTAGAAAACTCAGAAGAGAAGACCAGGAGACTTCGGATTCGATCGTCAGCAGAATTTCTTTATTCTATGACATGTGTTGTTATCTGCAGTCATCGAAGATCTCATCTAAGTCATTTTTACAGGGTATCTTATAGACAGAATTGGAGGAGGGATTCTTAGAGGTGGAGACAAACATCAAACAAAGCAAACATCTGAGGGAGGCGTTAGTTAATTACAGGAACCTTCCCGTGGTCCAATAAACCTAACAAAGGTTGAATCTGACTCCTTGATCTTACCATTAACATAAGAGACAAAAGGCACCGTTGTCTCGAGCTCA
This sequence comes from Schizopygopsis pylzovi, assembly GCA_027422435.1. Lineage (NCBI taxonomy): Eukaryota > Metazoa > Chordata > Actinopteri > Cypriniformes > Cyprinidae > Schizopygopsis > Schizopygopsis pylzovi. The sequence goes on from CM049821.1 coordinate 2,214,329, forward strand.
AATGGTCAGGAAACGCTCTCAAACATCTGTATTCCTGACACTTTTTAGTCAGGAAGTGTATCTAAATTAAACATTGAAAATAAAATTTGTAATCCTTCAATCCCCTCTTTGAGAGTTCTAATAACTCTCACAAAAATACAAATTTAGACACTTAAAAGTTAATTCTTGTAACTTGTAATCGTTACAGGCACAGTGTACATGTTCTGTGTTGCTTATATGTAATTGCATGCTGACACGAAACAAAACATGCAATTAGTTTTGCTGAAAGATCGTATGGAGTCTCTGCGTTGTGTTTTTTTTTATTCTTTTTTTCTCTTTCTTGTGTGATAGTTGGCTCGGTAATGGGTCTAGTTATTTTCTAGAGGTTGTGGCTTCATCCGCAGGTGAAAGGTGGTGCATATGGATCTCAGGACAGCCATCAAATGGTATCTGCACAGAGTTGAAGAAAGAAACACAAACAAGAAGAACTAACGGAAGAGCAGTATTTGTAGAGTCTGCATACATTAGGGTTGTATCCTCTGATTCAAAATATAGTCTGCTATGGTTGTTCCTTCTTTCCCTATTTCTCAATTCCTGCGACACCTAAAGAACAGTGAGGAAAGGATGGACTAATGGAGGGAAAGGCCTATGAGGAAATCTTACCTCAGGGTTGGCCCCCGAAACTTGCTTTTGGTTCTTCCCTGGGCTCCTCACTGGTTCTTGTGTCTTGCCTTCCTTACCCTGCAAGGGGAGGAACAACCTTAATATGTGACACATGAGTCCAAGTTTTCCTTCCCTGACACAATACTGCAGCTGCTGTAATCAACATCACTTGATGTGGTCCGTACCACTTAGGCTCTAATGGCTTGTTTTTGAATGTCTTTATCATGACCCATTGACCTGGAACGATTAGATGTGTCCACCTTCTGGTGGAGTCTGCCAACACGACTCAACTCTCTCTTTGGCACTCTGCACTGCCTTTGTGAGGTTTTCACAGTAAGCGATCAGGGCATCTGAAGCAATGTGCACATCACATTTCTAAGATCAATCACACCTGGCATCTGCATTGGGCGTCCAGTAATAATCTCATGAGGGCTCAGTCCTACTGATCTGTTAGGGATGCTCTCATACTACACAGTACTGCGGGCAGTGCTTCAACCCATGGTACTCCTCTAGCATTTTGCTTAGCCTGGTTTTGATTGTTCTGTTTGATCGTTAACCTGTCCTGATGCTTGTGGCCTATAGGGACAGTGAAGGTTCCACTTAATCTTCAACATTCTAGACACTTCCTTGACTACCTGTCCTGTGAAGTGGGTACCTTGATCTGAGTCAATGCAATCTGGTAATCCCATGGTTTAACTCTCCAGGCTGCAAGGAAGCAGTGTGCAGGGGTCACGCCGGGTCAGCGGTCTAGCACCTTGAACTTGGTATCACCACCAAAACGTTCCTTTTCCTTTACAAGGGGGCAACGACCTCCCAGATCACACACTTGCACCGGACCTAAGCCCCACTGGCTGAAGAATCAACCATACTTAGATAAATCACAATTATTAAATAACATGTAAATTTGATGATTATGTAGTCTGAAGTTGGATTCCACCATTGATTGAGAATTATATATCTTTGGACCACTATGACCCAAACTGTGTATTTGTGAGCCAAAATGGCAAAGTGATTCGGGAGCAACATACTTTCCCCTTTGGTCCAGCAGCCGGATGAATCCACAGTGGCTCCTTTGTCTAACCATGTCCATGCTTCAGATAGAGGAACGTCTTTAGACAGATCAACGATTGAATTCAGGAGGTAGAATTATTTCTGGCTGTACTAACTGAACACACATTGTAAATTAAATAGAAACAACTTTTAATGCCGCTACATCAGCAAGAGCATTACCTTTAGCTTCCGTAGTATTAGTTGTGAGATGTGCTTTCACTTTGATCACTGCTAATTTCTTGGGAGTTTCATGGCAAACATTAAATCTTTCACTAATCCAGCATGCTTAATGGGGATCCAGCAGAAGTTAGAAATTTTCTGGTTTGCCAAATGACACCAAAATCATGAATTACCCCAAAAGCATACCTGGAATCTGTGTAGATATTTGCAACCGATCCTGAAGCTAGCGTGCATGCTCTAGTTAAGGCTACTAGTTCTGCAGCTTGAGCTGAAAAATGATCTGGAAGACGACCTGAAGCAACTACTTCAGTGGTGGAAGTTACTGCATATCCTGCTCGTCTGTTACCTTCAATAACTTGAGCTGAACCATCAACAAACAACTCCAATTCTGCGTTCTCTATGGGAGTTTCTGCTATTTCACTTGTCGCTGCATATGTAAGCGTAACACAATCATGAGTCATTTCGCCTTCATCCTCTAACACAAATTCAGTCATTGCAGACATCATACATGAGGATGGGTTCGTGACTGGTGCACGCTGTATAACAATATTCGGGGCTGTGAGAGTTGCTAACCAATTTCCCCAACGGGAGGAGGTGACAGAAGTGACTTTTGCTTGATTCATTAGTGCGGACACTGTGTGAGGGCATTTTACGTTTACAGTCTGACCTAACACCATTCCTGATGAAGCCTGAAGCGCTAGATGAACTGCCTGTACTGCTCTGAGGCATGGGCCCATACCTTGAGCGACTATGTCAAGTTTACCGGAATAGTAATGAATTGGGCGTAAGCTGCCCCCATGATCTTGCATTAGACATGCAGTCATAAAGCCTAAGTGTTCATGGACATAAAGCACAAAGGGTCTATCAGATTGGGCAATTCCTAATGCTGGTGCTTGACATAGTGCTCTCTTCAAATCATTAAAAGCTTTAAGATGAAATTCTTCCATACAAACAGTATCTGAATCTTTACCATGGCCTTTCAACAAATCATAGAGAGGCTGAGCAATCGAGGCATAGTCTTCAATCCAAGGTCTACAATAACCTGTTGTTCCTAAAAATGAGCGGAGTGTTTTAATGGTATTAGGCGGAGGTATGGCTTTGACTGAAGCCGCTCGATCCTGTGTAATGGATCTATTTCCTGCACCAATTGTTTGACCCAGAAATGTGACTTGCTTTTTAGCAACTTGAGCTTTGTGAAAGCTGCATTTGTGTCCTTTTTTATGCAAATAGTCCAACAATGATGCCAATTCAGTTTGATGTACCTCATGATCTGTTGAGGCAATCAAAATATCATCGACATATTGGATCATAGTGGACTGTTTTACCGGACATTCTGGGTCACACAAATCACGTCTGACAGCCTGATGATATATGGTTGGGGAGTTTTGAAATCCCTGTGGCAATCGTGTCCACTGGTATTGTTCATAGTCAACTGTAAAAGCTAACCATGGCTGGCTGTCAGAGTGCAACGGTACAGAAAAGAATCCATTAGACATATCAATTACTGAAAAAATCTTACAATCTAATGGTAAGCCATTACAAATTGTAGATGGATCTGCCACTAGGGGGGTGATTTTATCAATATGTTTATTGGCTACTCTGTAGTCTATTGTCAGTCTCCATGTCCCATTAGATTTCTTGATGGGCCATATGGGTGAATTACATGGACTGTTGGTTTTAACTAGCACTCCTTGTGTCAGCAAATTTTCTACAATAAGTTTGATTCCCTGTATAGCTTCCTTATTAATCGGATATTGTTTGGTGACCGGAGGTGGAGTTCCTGTCAATTTAACTGGTTCTACACCTGTCAACAACCCACAATCATCCTTGTCTTTAGCCCAAATTGGATGATTCTGTAAGAAAACATACTCGGGAGGGGTTGCATTATTGGTAGAAATCTGTGCTGAGGAAATTTTTATGCTAGTAGATTCTGAGGACATGTCTAAAGTTAGATTTATTTGTCTCAGAAGATCCATGCCTAAAATTGCACCTGTATTTAATGGAGCGCATAGCAATTTTGTAGTCAGAGTTTTTGGGCCAAATTGTACCTCTATGGGCGGAGTTTCATACAAAACAGAATCTTCACCTATTACACCAGTTAAACAAAGTTTGGTTTTCTTGTATGGGATGTTTAAACCTTGTGCCAATTTTGTAGGAATTACTGTAATTTCTGCACCTGTATCAAGCAAAAAATCAATCTCTTTCTCTTTTATGCTACCTTTCACAAAAATTCTTTGGTCATTGTGTTGGATTACAGGGGAAAGGTAGCTACTCACAGCCCCAATAATTAGTTTTTTTCCTGGTCTTGTTGTGCTCTTAGAAGAGCCTGAACTAACTGTCCTATAGTTTCAGTGGTCACTGGCGGAACTACTTCAGGGTTGTGTGCAGGCTGAGAAGGAGCAGAATTATGCATAGCATTTCTTTTACTATCTTGCAACTTCTTCCTACACTCTTTCTCCCAATGTCCAAATTTTTCACAGTATTTGCATTTGCTTTCTCTTTTAGACCATCTATTGTCTTGTTTCGTTGTGTTAAACGTAGCTGCTGCTACTCTTACTTTTGCTTTGACATCAGCATCTCTTTCCCATGTAGTTAACCTGTCTAGGTTACTTCTGAGAGTTCTGTTAGACCAAGTTAGATCTAAGAATGGTAAAGCTTTTCTGTATTCGGCTACAAGGCCATCTGACCAGATACGAACCAAGGGTCCCTTGTCATCTAGCACACTTTCAGGGTCATCAACAATTCCACTGTAGATTACAGCTGACTGACAAAATCTCTCAGTATATTCACTCACAGTTTCTTCTTTCCTTTGCACACAGGTAGTAATTCTAGACCAATCTATTTTGGGTCCTAAGATATTCTTTAGGATTTTCAAAATACCTTCTCTTAAATCACCCTTACTGGCATTTCGTAGTTCAGAAGTGACAGCAGATTCAAAACTGTTGAATTCAGATTCAGTTAGTATTTGTGACATCAGCTGCGTGACTTCTGTCAACGACATGTCATAAAGACGCATTTTACTGATCAATGTTCTTCTAAATTCAGAAAAATGTGTGCGTGCTGCTGGTAAACTTTGAGATAGTCTCTCTATATCTTTAGGACCTAAAGCTTTGGCAACAGTTTGTATTTGCACCACAGAAGAATTGAGAGGAACACTATCAGTTTCCTCAATCCCCTGAGATCTCCTCCTCGCACCACACACATTGAAGGAATTTACAGGCACATCAGTTACTGATTGGAGAGCTACATCTGTTTCAAAAAACGCTTGTAAATCAGGGTAAATGTTATCCGGCTGACTTACTTCCACATCAGTTTTTGCCTCTTTCTTGAGGTTCAATTTCTTGGTCAAAGTGTATATTCTAGCACGGAGTTCATTGTTCTGTTTCTCTAGCTCTGCGTTACGCTGAGACTGTTGTGTCGCTAGCGTTACACTGAATTCCCTGTGACAACAGATAATGCCTTTCACATTGTTCTTGCGAATACATGCTCCCAGTACCTTTTTACACTCATCTACAGACCAAGTCTTGTCTGGATGGATCTCATATTTCTGAGTTAGTTCTTGTCTAACTTTCTCAGTGACTATTATGTTCATTTGCACTCCTAAAAGTGATTTGAATTCGCTATCTGACCACAAAGGAGTCGCTAGACCACCTTTTTCAGTTGTGGGGATCAGTCTAGCATTCTTTCTAAACATTTTGTGAGTTTCTTTGTTATCACACAATCAAAACACTAAAACTTCTCTGATCAACAGAGGGTACACTTGTTAACACAGATCAACTATTGTTAACCTTCCCTGGCAAAGCAGAGGATAACACAATTCACTAGCACTTTACGCTAATCTTCCCTGCATGAACAGAGGATAACCAATTCTTCCCTGCCAAAACAGAGGATAACAAATATTAGCACGTAATGCTAAATAACCTTCCCTGCCTGAAACAACAGAGGATAAACCAAAAATTAGCACGTAAATGCCAAAATCTTCCCTGCCTGAAAGAACAGAGGATAAAATTTCATCTCTAAAAGCAGAACTTTAGAGGATAAACTCTTCCCTGTCTGAAAACAGAGGATAAACGTCCCTGCCTACAAGAACAGAGGATAAAACAAAATTATTAGCATGAAATGCTAACCTTCCCTGCCTGGACAGAGGATAACTTTTAGTTAAACAAAACCCTACAGATGTATGTTAACTCTTCTCTGACGGCACAGAGGATACAAAAATTTGTACTGGTCTTAGGTTCTTTCGGATTAGAGACAGCACTCACCAGAGAGAAAATTTCAGTCTGGGAATCCTTGTTCAGTTTGAAGTTTCGCTGGATTCCAAAAGATGCAGATCTTTGTTTGAGCTTGTAGTCTTTCAGGTGAGAAAGCTGGAACTCTATCCGGGTTCACGGCAGCATCTGTTGAAAAACTCTGTTCTTCTAAAGTAGAAAACTCAGAAGAGAAGACCAGGAGACTTCGGATTCGATCGTCAGCAGAATTTCTTTATTCTATGACATGTGTTGTTATCTGCAGTCATCGAAGATCTCATCTAAGTCATTTTTACAGGGTATCTTATAGACAGAATTGGAGGAGGGATTCTTAGAGGTGGAGACAAACATCAAACAAAGCAAACATCTGAGGGAGGCGTTAGTTAATTACAGGAACCTTCCCGTGGTCCAATAAACCTAACAAAGGTTGAATCTGACTCCTTGATCTTACCATTAACATAAGAGACAAAAGGCACCGTTGTCTCGAGCTCAAATGGTCAGGAAACGCTCTCAAACATCTGTATTTCCTGACACTTTCTTTAGTCAGGAAGTGTATCTAAATTAAACATTTAAAATAAAATTTGTAATCCTTCAGTTCCAATTATGTCACAAAAACACACTCTGAGAATCTGTGCTAACGTTCCAATTATGTCACAAAAACACACTCTGAGAATCTGTGCTAACGTTCCAGTTATGTCACGAAAACTCTGTTTCTGAATGTTCTCTGAATGTGCCATTTTTAAATGTTTTTCTTAGTTATGTGAATGTTAATGGATCGTTCCATTTAATCACTTATGGGAACGTTACTTTTGAATTTTTCTGAACATTCTGAAACAAGTCGAAATATAAAAACTAACAAAAAATAGATGAATGCCAAACTATTTCAGGGATAATGTTTTTGTGCTAACATTTCGAGAACATTTTTAAACACCAGATAGCTTTGATCAAATGTTCAAAACTGAAAACTTGTCATTAAATGAAACACATAACTGGGAAAAATGAAATGTCACTGAAACACCTTTTCATGACTTTTTTTTAAACAAGGTATATTAAAAATGTTATCTTTTCAACCCATTTGCACTAAAAAAATGTTTTTATCAAATGCTGTATTATATCAACATTTAAAGATTTGTAATCTATGTTTTTAATGCTACCAGATAATACATTAACTTTGGCATCCCTGAAATACTACAATAAAAATGAAAGTTATTTTAGTATAATTAGATACTGTAATATTTTAATTAGTGTCACTTAAAATTTACCTTAAGTTTTAGTAATTTATTTGTTGTATTTTTGTAATGTTTATTACTTTTTGTTTTAAATATGTCTATATAATATTTATTTCAGTTTTAGTTATTTTAGTACATCAAATAATGAAAATCAGAAATGTTGTCTTGGCATCTAGCTGAAAAAAATAAGTTTAAGGTTTTGTGTATTTGTTTGTTTGTTTTCAGTTTCAGTCAAGTAGAAACATGTTTTTATGGTTTTAGTTTGAGTTATTATTATTAACCTAAAGTCAAATCTTTATCACCCAAAAATGTCAGTATAAAGAGAAATGTCTCAGTCTGTTTTGAAAGCCAACGGGGTTCAGTGTTGTTTGGTTCCCAACCTTCTTCAAAACATCTTCTTTTGTGCTCCTCAGAAGAAATGAAGAAACTGATCTTTGAGGTTAATCAGTGGGACTCTTGATCAGTGACACACGTCTGACAGCAGAGGGCGACGCTTCAGCTGTTATCATCATTAGTGTTGATGTTTGGTTTGTTGTGTGTGTTGTGTTGATCACCTGGAGTCTGTGTGTCAGCAGCTCTACGGCCGAAGGTTCGGGCAGCAGCGGCGTCTCGCTCTGGTTTCTCTCCAGGCTGCTGACAGGAAGCCAGTGCAGCGGGGGGTCAGACGGGGTCAGCGGGGTCGTGACCTCTGTCAGGGTCACCAGCAGCACGTTCCCCTGCCGGTCCTTCAGCGGCTCGAAATACACCTGACCCAGATCCACACACCCCACCGACGCCTACAGACCGACACCACTGGCATTAACTACAACTACAACCATCACTTAGATAAATACTGACTGAAAATATTAAATAACATCGATATGTATGAATTATGAATATTAGTAGCTGAAGTAGAATGAGTTAAATCTATTTTTGTATATATATATATATATATGATATATATTAGTAGCTAGAGAGTAGAGATGAGTTAGAGAGAGAGAGAGAGAGTAGAGAGGAAGAGAGCATGATATGATATAGAGAGAGAGAGAGAGAGAGAGAGAGAGAGAGAGAGAGAGAGAGAGAGAGCAATGTAATAGGTAAAAGCAATATATTAAAAACTAAGAAAATCATGCAAAAATTAAATCATTAAAACTTCAAATGGAAGTAAAAACAGAAG
>CM049821.1:2227832-2230332 GCA_027422435.1 Schizopygopsis pylzovi
TATAAACTTGTTAAATCAGCTAAACCAACAACATGTGTGTTAGACGCTATTCCTTCTAAACTACTAAAAGAGGTGCTTCCAGAAGTCACAGATCCTCTTTTGGCTATTATTAATTAATCATTGTAATTAGGATATGTCCACAAAACCTTTAAATTGGCTGTTATTAAGCCTCTCATTAAAAAAACACAACTTGACCACAAAGATCTAGTTAATTACAGACCGATCTCGAATCTCCCTTTTCTGTCAAAGATACTAGAAAAGGTAGCATCCTCACAATTATATTCCTTCTTAGAGAAAAATTATATTTGTGAGGATTTCCAGTCAGGATTTAGACCATCTCATAGTACTGAGACTGCTCTCATTAGAGTGACAAATTACCTGCTCTTATCATCTGATCATGGTTGCATCTCTCTATAAGTGCTCCTGGATCTTAGCGCTGCGTTCGATACTATCGATCATAAAATTATTTTGAATAGACTTGAAAACTTTGTTGGCATTAGTGGAAGTGCATTAGCATTGTTCAAATCTTACTTATCTGACTGCCATCAATTCGTAGCAGTGAATGAATAGGTATCATATTGATCACAAGTGCAGTATGGAGTACCTCAAGGCTCAGTACTAGGGATATTAATTTTCACGCTTTACATGTTACCCTTGGGAAATATCATCAGGAAACATGGGGTTAGCTTTCACTGTTATGCTGATGATACTCAGCTCTATATTTCTTCAAGGCCCGGTGAAACACATCAAATTGAGAAACTTATGGAATGCATAGTTGATAAAAAAAAGTGGATGACAAGTAATTTCTTACTGCTAAATTCTGAAAAAAATAGAGGTGTTAATTATCGGACCTAAAACCCCCCAAAATAATAACCTAGAACAGTGTCTAACACTTGATGGCTGCTCTCTCGATTCATCGTCATCAGTCAGGAACCTAGGTGTGCTATTGATAACAATCTCTCTTTTGACAGCCACGTTTCTAGCATTTGTAAAACTGCATTTTTTCATCTTAAAAATATATCTAAACTGAGACCTATGCTCTCAATGTCAAATGCAGAGATGTTAATTAATGCGTTTATGACCTCAAGGTTAGATTATTGTAATGTTTTATAAGGTGGTTGTTCTGCACGCTTAATAAACAAACTACAGATGGTCCAAAATGCAGCAGCTAGAGTTCTTACTAGAACCAGAAGTATGACCACATTAGTCCGGTTATGTCAACACTGCACTGGCTCCCTATTAAACATCGTATAGATTTTAAAATCTTGTTACTTACTTATAAAGCCCTGAATGGCTTAGCTCCTCAGTACTTGAGCGAACTCTTATCGCATTATAGTCCTCCACGTCCGCTATGATCTCAAAACTCTGGCCATTTGATAAAACCTAGAATATCAAAATCAACTGATCCTTTTTCTATTTAGCGCCCAATCTCTGGAACAATCTACCTAACACTGTTCGGGAGGCAGACACACTCTGTCAGTTTAAATCTAGATTAAAAACCTGTTTCTTTAACCTGGCGTACACTTAACACACTTTTACACTTCTAATATTCAAATATGTTAAAGGATTATTAGGCTGCATTAATTAGGTCAACCGGGAACACTTCACATAAAACACGATGTACTTGTTACATTATAGGAATAATGACAGCTACGCTAATATTAGTCTTTTTATTTCTTATTCCGAGGTCACCGTAGCCACCCGATCCGGTCCATATACAGATCAGATGATCAATGCAGTCACCAGATCCAGTCCGTATCCAGATCAGATGATCACTGCAGTCACCAGATCCGGTCCGTATCCAGATCAGATGATCAATGCAGTCACCAGATCCAGTCCGTATCCAGATCAGATGATCACTGCAGTCACCAGATCCAGTCCGTATCCAGCCCAGATGATCACTGCAGTCACCAGATCCAGTCCGTATCCAGATCTGATGATGGATCAGCACCTAGAGACAACTTCTACAGCCCCTACAGCCCTGAACGTCAGCAGAGTCTCCTAGATGACACCTAGACCTAGATGAGCCCCAGAGACAGATCTCCAGTGAGGACCTCGTCACCTAGACATCCATCGGGAAAATACCACTGGATCCAGTGGAGCCCTTACACTCTGACTTTGCTGCAGTTGGAACAAACTACTGATTCGTCTGGCCGGAGGAGAACTGCCCCCCCGACTGAGCCTGGTTTCTCCCAAGGTTTTTTCTCCATTCTGTCACCGATGGAGTTTTGGTTCCTTGTCGTTGTCACCTCTGGCTTGCTTAGTTGGGGACACTTCATTTCCAGCGATATCACCGACTTGATTGCACAGAGACTATTAGAACTGAACTGAGCTGAATGATGCCATCACTTAATTTAATGAAATGCCTTTAACTGAAAAATGGGCGTTTAATCTTTTAATTTTACATTATTGACACTATTTTTCTATTTTGATATTGTGCAGTTGCTTTCTTACAACTATTTGGGAGAATTCTTTCAGTTAACATTTATTTAATTTCAAG
>CM049821.1:2235332-2280332 GCA_027422435.1 Schizopygopsis pylzovi
TATCTATCCATCCATCCATCCATCTATCTGATGATATTATTTATGAGCGTTATGGATATGAATGAGTTTTACCGTTAGAAACGAGCGCAGATGATCTCCGATGTTCCCTCGAGACGCGCACAATATCATCAAGTTAAACCTGGCGTTATAAATCGCAGTCTAATATGACCGAAACACACATATTCCCGTCGTTAAGATGAACTCTATTAATAACGCGGCCGGAGAGGATGTGCGCGAGCGCGACTCCCACAGCGTCTCAGCGCGCGCGCACGCGGAGGATGTGTGTTTACTTCATCTAGCGCACGCAACGAGGACACGCGGTTAGAGCCATAGGCTACTGAAAGACTTTCATTTATAGTTAGGGTTAAGTTCATTTGATTAATTAAAACAACTACAGAGTAAAAAGCTCTTAAGTGTAATATTAGTGCATGCATTTGTCATTTCCATGAAGGTGGCGTGCGTGGGATCTCTCAGCAGCACATGCACGCGCAATCATTTACTGTTCTTTCTTTCTTTCTTTTTTTCTAGATGTTTTTATGTAGATAGGCTACTCAAAAAAAGGTTGCAGTTCTAACAGAAATGGTTAATTGAATCGATAATTAAATAAAATAAACACTGCAGGGGAACCTCATTCTAGGAACAGAGAGGAGACCAAGATTACTGGATCTTAGGGACATATTTGGTTTTGCTTTTGAAATATATGATGGTGCTTGATTATGTTGAGATTTAAAAACAAAAGTTAAAAAATAGCACTGTCAAACAATTAATCGCATCCAACAATAAACATGTTTGCATGCATAATATATGTGTGTGCACTGTGTATATTTATAAAGACACACACATGCATGTATATTTTTAAGAAGTTTATACGTTTTTATATTATATAAATTATATGAATATAAATATATACATATACATATATACACATGGAAATATTTTCAAAATATATAATGCATGTGTATGTATTTATATACATAGTACACACAGATATATATTATGCATACAAACGTGTTTATTGTTGGATGCGATTAATTGTTTAATAAAAATCAATTATAAATTTGACTGGTAACCAGTTTAGTGAAATAATAATGGGGCAGTGTGTTTGCACATCCTTACAGCAGCGTCTTGAAGCATTAGATGCATTAAAGAGGACTGGCGTATACCATTGTATCATGCATTACAGTAGATGAGATAAAACAGCCTGCTCTCTTGTTAAAGTGTCCTGTTGTCATCTGGGGAAGTGTTTTGTCTCTTGTCTCAAGTGTTTGTCATCAGGGCTGTGTTAAACATTCACTGCGGTTTCTGCAGACAAGTCGTCTCATCTCATCTCCCACCAACGCAGGCTAAAAACAACAATAAAACGTCCACGCACACTCAAACCCACAGAGATTTCCGTGCCAAACACACTCCTACGACTGCATTTGCAACGGGTTCTTACCTCATTTCTTTGGACAGGAGTTAAATAGAGCTTTGTGAATAATTCAATAATTAATTGAACACCTTTGACCTGTGGTTGCAACAGGAATTGGACACGGACCAGACACATCTAGGCCTAAATGTGAAGCCACATACAGCACTCATGATGGGAAATGACTTGTTAAAACACGAACAGGAAGTGGTTTTACTGCTAAGCAGAGCTAGCGGCCATGCGCGCACGTCTAAGCTGTAGTTGCTATAGAGATAAAACAGTGACCGCCGCTGCTAAACCACACAAAACTAACCGTCTGAAACATACAAAACCCTGTCAGAACAGGTCTCTTGATTCTCTCACTAATGCATGATGGCTGCATGTCATAAATGTCATCCTTAATACACACAGTATTGTGAATACTTTGAGAATATCTGAATTATTTAACAAAAGTATAATAATGTTCCGTTAAAGTGACATTGACCTTGATTTTATTTTTCTTCACACAGTTCTTCACCAACTCTGATAAACAAGTTTGCAAGCATTAACTACAAACTTGCTTAATAGTGGAAATGACAAAAAAACAAGGAATTTTAGAGAAAATATTTTTTGCATATGTATTAATAACACCTTACAGTATTTGAGGACCCTAAGTCAAATTGTTAGCACATTTTATAAAAAATAAAAAATAAATACCGGTTTGACTTTATTTATGATATTTCTAAATTGTTTACTGACAATATTCCAAATGTTATACCATTGATAAATAATGACTTCAAACGTCTTTGTGTCACAATCCACTCCGGAGAAGGGAAACGAGGAGCTTCTGGAATAACTAAAGACTTTATTTAAACAAAACTCAGGCATCGCTTGAGACATGGATGAAGGGATGAAGGGATGAAGGGATGAAGGGATGAAGGGATGAAGGGATGAAGGGATGAAGGGATGAAGGGATGAAGGGATGAAGGGATGAAGGGATGAAGGGATGAAGGGATGAAGGGATGAAGGGATGAAGGGATGAAGACGTTCAGATGTTCCTTACACTGAGGCAAGGAAACACAGGGCTTATAAAGGGGAGAGCAAACTAGATAATTAATCACACGGGGCTGGGGACTAATTAACTAATGATGAATGGTAAACAGGAAGGACCATATATGGGCACAAGAGGAAGGGAGACACAAGACATGGGGACACAGGTCTGACACTTTGTGATTCTGATCTTAAGAGAGAAGAATTGCAGGACCTGATGGATATTATATTGAATTTGACCAACCGAGTAAGGGCTGTCCCAATTCTGGTTTTGATCGAGGGGTAGGGGTAAGGGGAAGGGGTAGATACCCCTTAAAACCAAGCATTTTCGCGAGCTTACTTGAAAGCAAGGGGTACCCAGAACACACTGCGGCCAGATCATCAAGAGAGTCCCATAAATGTAAGTATTTTCATCTTAAATAATTTATCTAAAATTAGACAGTCTTGTTTTGTGCTCTACACAGTCCTGTAACTTACATATATATTTGCAACCATGTTCTTAATTGAAACGTTTTTAAAAATCGCTATTTTTCCACGCTAACGTTACATTGCTGATTTGCACAACAGTCCCGCGTTTCTCTGACTAGAGAAAACATCACTAAAACCCACACAATCGACAAACACACACTTTTAGACGGAGAGTTTGTGATCAAACACACACTTTTAGACGGAGAGTTTGTGATCAAACACACACTTTTAGACGGAGAGTTTGTGATCAAACACACACTTTTAGACGGAGAGTTTGTGATCAAACACACACTTTTAGACGGAGAGTTTGTGATCAACACTTGTCTCCTCTGGTGACGTAGCAGCAGCTAGCGACGATGTATGATGACGTAACAGTAACCGAGTGGTGTCTCGTTTCATAGGAGTATGTTTTCACCCCTAGCGCTCACCACTCGGTTTCGAGGGACAAGGACTAGGGGATGGGATTCACCCTTAATCTCCCTGATCCCTAAGCCAGACAAAGACCCCTTGGAAATTGATAACTGTCTGGAGACCTATTACTCTCTCGAATACAGATTACACATTGATTGCATTGGTATTTTCTAGGAAATTAAAATCAGGACTTGATCAATTTTTGTTATAAATCTTAAACCAAAATTATGAAAAATTGACATATTACTAACAATAGTCATCAGGGGTTACCATTTAGATTTTGTTAAGATACTATTTCTTACTTAACTCTCTAAGTTTTGTGGTTTGGGGTTAATGTCATTGATGTTATAGAAATGGGTTATAAAGATATTAATAGTTATATTATTCTTAATATGGGAACCTCCAAAAGATTTTCTCGTGGTGTACCCCAAGGTTGTCTGACTTCCCCCTTTCTGTTTTAATAGTTACCGAACTTATCTTTTTAAAATTTTTAAATTCAATGCATTCTGTGGCTACAAATATTTGATAGAGAAGTCAAACTTCCTCAATTAGCTGATGATGCATTATTTTAACTTGATAAAAATCAAGTTAAATCGGTCCTACTTCCTAAGAACCTGCTCAAACGATGTTGTTGGCTTGCCTTCTAGCGGCGTTACCCCTGAGCTACAGCGAGAGCACGAAGCCTTTGTCTATATTTGCTCAAGCGCCTCGTGGACGCGCTTCACACAGCTGGGCTGAGGTGAACATTTGTAGTTATAAAAACATATATTTTTCTCCTTTTTGTCTGAAAATGACGATCATTTCGCCAGAGAAGTCCCTTATTCGTTGGATTGGTCATGTGGAGCGATTGGAAGCGGCTTAAATTCGGGATTTGGATCATTTATTTGCATTCGATGTGAAAAAAATCCTGGATTGTTTCCCTCCAAAACAACTTCTTTTCGGCTGAAGCAAGAAAGTCATATACATCTCTGTCTAAAAGGCTCAAATTAATATTGTTCTAGAAGTATAACTACAAGCACATTTATAAACTCAGCATGAAATTTGTACAAATAAATCTAATAAGAGATAGTGTCTGTTTAAAATGTTACACATTCCCTATAAAACAAATTCAACACTGTGTATAAGACTGGTTCGATCTTTGGATTACAGGTACTTTTTTCTCCATTTATCCATGTTAAGCTGCTTTGAAACAATCTGCATAAAGTGTTATATACGGTATATAATCATATAAAAAAAGTGATCTTTATTTGGTTTTAGTGATTTTCTGCTTTGAAAACTAAACAGCATGACAGGTTAGACACCAACAAATTCGTTGCAGTCTAAATTATTACAAATGTACAAGTAACAATTATCTAAAAGCACTGGAACACAAACATGTTATTTAGCTTAGCATAATATTCTCTCAAAACTTATTTTCAGTTGTATGTATTATTTAGTAACATTCATTAGTGCAATAACTCATGTGTAAAGTTGCTAATGTATAGAGATTAGATGTAATCTGTGACAAGATTCAGGGTCACGGGCTGCGGTTACACTGAAGTCTTAAAGGAGACGTGCCCTTAAAATGTAGCGTTAAAACCAGAGGGTCAAAAACAAGGTGGAAAATAGCCATTTATTTCAAAATTATGTGTTTAATGTTAAAATATTACATTATAAGTGCACAATCAATTATAAAGAATGCAATTCATGATCCTTTTAAAATAACAGAGATTTTTTTGTGATCAAATTAACATGGAATGACAAAAATGTTGTTTTAAAAGCATGACTAACACCGTCAGTTAAATGCATTCATCTTTGTCAATCCGAATGAATCCAATCCAATTTCAGATTCTGATTTATTCTGAACAAAATGTCAATGCCTGCACAGTGCATATATGCTGCGTTCAGAAAGCCACTGCATCTATGTCAACGGAGCTACATGAGTAACATTATTATTTATACTTATTGATTATTTGGGTGCATGTAGCTTGTGTAAAAAAATAACAAACAACAAACACACACACTAGACCAAAATCACAAACAACACACAAGCATGATAAAATGATTTAAAGTCATTAAAAAGCAAGCTAAACCGATTTCCACTGCTTACACTCGCATATAGGCTTCCAGTGTGAATCAGGCTTAGTTCCAATCATATCGTCACAGGAGAGAAGCCTATTTCCCATCTATACAAAACAAAAACATAGAGTTTTAAACGAGGATATCACAAGCAAAAAATCTTCTTTAGTCCAAAATCAAGTGATATTTCTTTCACTACACTGTTTTAATTACCATTTTGAATGACTTTCTCCTGAGAGCCAGTCACAGTGCTGTCTGATGTTGCACCAGCTCTCTCTCGTCCTGCTGGAGAAACAGTGAAATGTCACACATGTGGTTTGAATCTACATGAAATATGCTGGTAAATAACAAAAACATACCAGCAGGTGTTTCAGCAATCAATGATTCAGTAGCTTGTCCTGGAAAACGATGATACACAATAATAATCATACACATTTAATCTCAATGTGTCAGGTCATAATATTTCATACACACAAGTAAAGATGCAAAACTATATGAATACATCTGAAAGTCATTACGATGCTTGTGCTTTAATGACTGATTTAATGCTTTCAGTTTACATACCCAGTTTTATGATAATTGGTTTGAAGCTTCTGTGGGACACAAAACAATCATAATCTGCTTTTTCATCCTCCTGGGTCTCCACACTCTTCCTCAGCTGGAAGGTCCCATCATGGTTTGGTCTGATTCCTGTGGATTGAGGCCTCATATTCGGGCAGAGAGGTGCTATATTTCCTAATGGCCATCACCATGTCTTTGGCGTAGAAACCGGTGGCCATACAGGTAAGTTTCAGCTTGGATTCATCGCTGGATTTCCTTACAAACACATGAACATCTGGAGGAGCTGAAAGCACAGGAACGTGTTTATCAATCATCTGTAGATAGACAACAAATATCAATATTGTACATTTACTCACAAACTTTTCTGAGATCCTCATCTGCATATTCTCTGAATTTCTTGAGCCAGTCCACACACTCTTTCTCCAGGTATCCTTTGGTGTATTGGTTTAGGATTGGGACATTGTCCCATTTTCTCTTGGTTGGTAGAGCTGCATCAACTGGGGCGATCCACTGAGACTCTTTAATATCAAACGCCAGAAAGTTTTCTCCATCATAGGCGTACTCACTAATGCCTTTGGAAAACTTCACTTCATCTCCCTGCTGCTCAACTTCACACCCGTGTCTCCACTGAAGAACATGAAGATCTGAAGCGGATGAGATGATAATAATATGAATCGACTGATCATCTGTATATGCTGGTTAAAGGCTGGAATACACTACACAACTTTTACAATCTGAACAGATTTGTAAAACACTAGGCATCATACAGTTACCGACTTTATAAATGGTGACAAAGGAAAACTGTGCATCATACACTACCAGACTTTAAAGTTGTTCTGCTCACAACGAACTCACGCAGAAACGTGCACCTTGTTGCTAGGAGACACATAACAAATGAAAACATATGTGTTCTAAAATCGGCTGAAAATATCAAACATGTTTGATCTCCTCCGACTGAATATAATCAAAGTCTGAAGCTAAAAAATCGGAGTCTGTGACCATAATACACTATGAGATTTTCTGTGGAATCTGTCAGCTGTGATCTGCAGACTGGCTCTGACTTTCCTCAACTAGCGTCAACTTGTTCAGACTGGAAAATCGTGTAGTATATTCCAGGCTTAAGCTGTATGAATGTTCCTCACCTGATTCATTGTGTCTCATGCGTTTCATCAGAATATCAATATTCACATTAAACCTCTGTTCTTTGCTCTTTCTGGACTGGGAGCCTTTTTCCCAGTAATCCTGCTCCAGTTTCTCCTTCATCCAGGTCTGTTTGGGAATCTTCTTCTGTTCCTCACTATTGTAAAAGTCGATCTGTATGTCGTCTAGCAGACCCATAGCAGTGAACGGATAGATGCCCGGCTGATCGACAGGTTTGGACAAAGCAGTGTAAATGTAATACAGCGAGTGTTTCTCTGCAATGAAGAGAAATAAAATATTAATTAAACAACTATACACAGTTTTGTGATGAAATTGAATGAGATAGCAGGAAGACAGTCATAATATATATACCTGTAATGCTCTGAGAGACATTTTAGAATAAACCAACATTCCAAATATGAACACAATACTAAAAACAAATAAACAAAATCTTACTTTTTAGAGTTCAATGGAACTAATGACCATAGTTGGGTCATTCTTCAATTGGGGTGGCAAATGAGAGGCAGAATTTGTAAACATGCTTGCTTGTTTTTTTCTTATAAAATATATAGCATTTAAAATGAGTGTAGTCTGCTATATCCATTAAAATGAAACCTTAAGAATATTTTGACTTTTTTAAATAATTTCAATCAAAAACTGGTGACACAGCCTCTTATGTCTATGTCATTTTGAAGTAACACCACAGACGTAATTTAACACCACAGACTTTATATTGCAAGTTAATATACAGGCTCTGTGGTGGTACCAGAAAAAATGGCCTAAATCGGCCTAAATCCAGAATTTTCGAAAATGAAGGCTGCCATAATGATGATTTCAAGATCAGGGGACATTTTTGAATATTAATATGTATTTATCCCCATGTTGATTAAAATATGTCAGATTTGCAAGTTATCAACATAACACCACAGTCACTAATAAAGTCCGACACATGAAATTGCCAGAAATGTAGCTAATTTTAAGAACATTTATAAGAAAGTATGTACTCCCCATCAGATCAACCAACACCTGCAGTAATTTCAATCAAAAACTGGTGACACAGCCTCTTATGTCTATGTCATTTTGAAGTAACACCACAGACGTAATTTTTCACCACAGACTTTATATTGCAATTACTATACAGGCTCTGTGGTGGTACCAGAAAAAATGGCCTAAATCGGCCTAAATCCAGACTTTTCTAAAATGGAGGCTGCCATCAAGATGATTTCAAGATCAGGGGACATTTTTGAATATTAATATGTATTTATTAGTGGTGGGCCGTTATCGGCGTTAACGTGCTGCGTTAACGTGAGACTCTTATCGGCGATAAAAAAAAAATATCGCCGTTAATCTATTCTCAAAGTTGAGTTGGGAGCTGGGTCTATACTACGCAAGCTATGATGACTTTCACCCTGATATTTTAGCGCGGATGTATACCTAGCCGAATTGCACTGTAGGGGGCGAGAACGAGTCTTCGAACTAGAGGCTCGCAGTCCGTGATGGACAGATTGTTAACAATAACAATCTGTGGTAATACAATCGGGCAGGACATCCAAACGCTCATCTATCATTCATCAACCTCAAACATGGCTTTTCATCTGAAAGATGTATGTAGTAGCAACTTTACATGGCCGCTCAATATGATGTTAACCTAGAGAAATGTGCGCTATTGAAGTGTTTGTGTGGAAGCGCGTTTGCTGGAAGACCGGTGCGCTCACTTGCTCTTAAAATCTCCGTCATTTTTGGTCATACAGATAAAAGTAGCCTGATACATCTTTCGAATCTGTAAAGACTCTACGTTTATTTGTGTGCACTCAGAATAACAACGAAACGTTGCGGTTTTTAGCAAACAGGATGCGCTTTAGGTCTCATGTGAACTTGAGCGAGAAACTCCGTCTTTTAAAAATATATCTATAGAGAGTGAAATGTCAAAAAAAAAAAAAATAGAAGACGTGTGTGTTAGCATGGATGATTTACATGAAATTTAATCTGTGAAACACTGTGCATAATAAGATGGCTTTCAGTTCAATATAATAAGAAAAAACGACATTTTGGGTTTTTATTCAACTAATAAGGTGGGCACGCTGTGATCTGTACTATATTTTTACTTTAATTGACAGTTATCGGCAAAAAAAACAAAAAAACTCGGGAATGGGAGTCATTCTTCCGGGAGTGGAACGGGATTTTCCTCCAGTTTTTGCGTGGGATTGGGACGGGAAGAGATTAAAGTTTGTGATGCATTTTGGAAACAGGAGATGAGCCCCTGGTCTAATGCGCCACCTGGCTTGAGAAACCCGTTCTCAAAGACTTACTTTAATCATTATTTGGGTAGCACACATATTCTGAATGCCTTCAGCAGAATTCAAATGAGCCATTTTAATCTAGATTAATTCCAAAATGAATCTAGATTAATCTAGATTAAAAAAATTAATCTATGCCCACCTCTAGTATTTATCCACATGTTGATTAAAATATGTCAGATTTGCAAGTTATCAACATAAGACCACAGACACTAATAAAGTCCGACACATGAAATTGCCAGAAATTTTGCCAATTTTAAGAAAATTTATAAGAAAGTATGTACTCCCCATCAGATCAACCAACACCTGCAGTGACCTTTACACACAGGACGTAGTCCAAATAGCATTACCCCTTTTCTAAGATGGCAGCTACAGTGCTTTGCTCTTCAGTGTTTGTATCGTTTTTGTTTGTTTTTTGTTTCTCAAACACGATACATTTTACCAGGGATGACCTGCTGAACATTCGGCAGAACACACCACAAAATCTTTCACTGGATTTTGATCCGGTGAAAAACCTGGCTCAATGACGTCATACCGGACAGTGCGTTACATCTGCCTAACTCCCAGCAGATCAGAGCAGATCGCGACGCAGGCGAGATGTGCTTTTACATCAATGAGAGGTGGTGTACAGATGTAACTGTGTTAAAGAAGATGAGCTGTTCTGATCTAGAAACGCTCTTCATTAACTGCAAGCCGTTCTATTCGCCGCGGGAGATTTGTTCGTTCATTCCTGTGAGTGTCTACAATCCTCTGCAAGCGCACGTGAGCTCAGCTTTACAGAAACTCGCTGATCTGATCACAGACACAGAACAAAAACACCCTGACTCTGTTTTAATCATTCTCGAGGACTTTAATAAAGTAATCTCACCCGTGAACTGTCAAAATACAGACAGCACATCACATGTCCCACCAAAGACAGTAATATATTGAATCACTGTTATACAGCGACAAAGGAAGCATATGACTCTGTCCCACGAGTAGCTTTAGGTCTCTCTGATCACTGATTGGTTCATCTCATACCGACCTACAGGCAGAAACTTAAATCTGCTAAACCTGTATTAAGAACTGTTAAAAGATAGACTTATGAAACAGAGTGGCTTTTACAAGCCTGTTTCAAACTTACTGATTGGGTTTTTGAGGCTGCTGCAAACGATCTGGACGAGCTCACAGAGACTGTAACATCATATATCAGTTTCTGTGAGGATATGTGAATTCATACCAGAATTCATTTAACCTACAGCAATGACAAACCATGGTTCACTGCAAAGCTCAGACAGCTCCGTCAGGCCAAATAAGATGCTTACAGAAAGGGGGATAAAGTCTTGTATCAACAGGTTAAATACACACTGGAAAAGGAGATCCGAGTGGCAAAGAGGAATTCGTCTGGCAAGCTAAGGAACAAATTATCTTCCAGTGATTCTGCTTCAGCGTGGAAAGGTTTGAAATACATTACAAATTACAAGAGACCATCCCCCAGCACTGTAGAGAATAAGCAACTGGCAGACGATCTGAATGAGTTCTACTGCAGGTTTGACAAAACACACCACACCCGCCCTGAACACCTCTCCACACAACCATTAACACCTCCAGCACCCCCCTCCCTCAGACCTGCAATTCAGATCAGTGAAGATGACGTGCGCCAGGTCTTCAGAGAGAACAAAAGAAAGAAAGCACCAGGCCCAGATGGTGTGTCACCAGCCTGCCTTAAAACCTGTGCTGACCAGCCGGCCCCCATCTTCACAAAGATCTTCAACAGATCACTGGAGCTGTGCGAATTCCCCTCATGCTTCAAATGCTCCACCATCATCCAAAAAAAATAAAAAAAATACTGGAATTAATGACTACAGATCTGTGGCTCTAACGTCTGTGGTCATTAAATCATTAGACAAACTGGTTTTGGCTTATCTGAAGGCCTCCTCTGGACCCTTACTTGACCCCCCGCAGTTTGCCCACAGAGCAAACAGGTCTGTGGATGATGCAGTCAACATGGGACTGCACTTCATCCTGCAGCATCTGGACAGACCAGGGACTTTTGTGAGGATCCTGTTTGTAGACTTCAGCTCCGAACGACTGCACATCTAAAGACCCCTGTGTCAAGCTCCTGAAGTTTGCAGACGACACCACATTGATCGGCCTCATCCAGGACGGTGACGAGTCTGCTTACAGACAGGAGGTTAAGGAGCTGGCTGTCTGCTGCAGTCTTAACAAACTGGAGCTTAACACGCTCAAAACAGTGGAGATGATCGTGGACTTCAGGAGAAACCCCCACTCACCATCATGAACAGCACTGTGACTGCCGTGGAGTCATTCAGATTCCTGGGCACCACAATTTCTAAGGACCTGAAGTTGGACAATCACATTGAGTCCATTGTGAAAAAGGTCCAGCATGGGTTGTACTTTCTTCGCCAGCTGAGGAAGTTAAACCTGCCACAGGAACTGCTGAAACAGTTCTACTATGCCATCATTGAATCCGTTCCCTGCACATCAATGACTGTCTGGTTCAGCTCGGCAACCAAATCTGACCTCAGAAGACTATGGAGGGTAGTCCGGACTGCTGATCGAATCATTGGTACAACCATCCCCACTCTCCAAGAACTGTACTTATCCAGAGTGAGCAAAAGGGCTGTCAAAATCACTCTGGACCCCTCACATCCTTCACACTCCCTCTTTGAACTGTTACCATCTGATCAACGCTACAGAGCTCTGAGCACCAGAACGACCAGACACAGGAACCGTTTCTTCCCTTAGGCAATCCATCTCATGAACACCTGACATTAAACGTGGAAAACACAACACTATTATACTTTATTTATTTATTCACCTCACATACTTATTTTTTTTCATTTCAAATTTGCACATATCAGACCTGTACACACATAATTGTCTCTATTATATATTGTGGTTTTGCTATTTTGTACATTACCTATTTATTTATTTATTTATTAATGCCATAGTTTGTATATTATTATTTTATTATCTGTGTCCTGTCCTGTTGCTGTCATTCTGTTGCACAGTGGAGCTTCTGTCACTATAACAAGTTCCTCGTATGTGTAAACATACCTGGCCAATAAAGTTCATTCTGATTCTGATGTAAACAGTGGTCCCCAGGAGTTGTGTAACTGTGCTTAACAAAAGTATTTTATTTTGGAATAAAAAATCACACTGATGACATCACTCGACTTCCTTCTTCCCATTTTCTAAAGATCTATGAAAAAAAGGCCCATGTTT
The DNA here is from genome assembly GCA_027422435.1 of Schizopygopsis pylzovi. Classification (NCBI taxonomy): domain Eukaryota; kingdom Metazoa; phylum Chordata; class Actinopteri; order Cypriniformes; family Cyprinidae; genus Schizopygopsis; species Schizopygopsis pylzovi. The sequence goes on from CM049821.1 coordinate 2,247,933, forward strand.
AGTCCACTGTTTTTTTTCTTTCAGTTATCATACATTTTCTAATTTATCTCATGATTTCATATGAAGGTTTTAGTTGATGTCACTGGTATGACCTACTTTATTGTTAAGGAATTGTACAAAAAAGTGTTTTAATACAAATAGATTAAACAAATTAATTTATTGAGTATACCATGATTGACGACATGTGGTTTGATACCTTGCAGCAGACATTTAGTAAAATGCCTTGTTAATGAAAATTGTCACTGGTATTACCTTCCTTATGGGTAACACCAGTGAAGATCAGTATATCAGGTCTTACATGTCACTAGTGTTACCTTCCTTGTTGATAACACCAGTGAAGGTCAGTATATCAGGTTTTATATGTCACTGGTGTTACTGTCACTGGTGTTACCTTCCTTGTGGATAACACTATTGAAGATCAGTATATCCGGTCTTATATGTCACTGGTGTTACTGTCACTGGTGTTACATCCCTTATCGGTAACACCAGTGAAGGTCAGTATATCAGGTCTTATGTCTGTCACTGGTGTTACCTTCCTTATGGGTAACACAAGTGAAGATCAGTATATCAGGTCTTATATGTCACTGGTGTTACTGTCACTGGTGTTACATCCCTTATCGGTAACACCAGTGAAGGTCAGTATATCAGGTCTTATGTCTGTCACTGGTGTTACCTTCCTTATCGGTGACACCAGTGAAGATCAGTATATCAGGTATTATGTGTCACTGGTGTTAACTTCCTTATGGGTAACACCAGTGAAGATCAGTATATCAGGTCTTATGTCTGTCACTGGTGTTACCTTCCTTACGTGTAACACAAGTGAAATCAGTATATCAGGTCTTATGTCTGTCACTGGTGTTACCTTCCTTATTGATAACACAAGTGAAGATCAGTATATCAGGTCTTATGTCTGTCACTGGTGTTAACTTCCTTATTGATAACACAAGTGAAGATCAGCATATCAGGTCTTATGTCTGTCACTGGTGTTACCTTCCTTATTGATAACACAAGTGAAGATCAGTATATCAGGTCTTATGTGCATCACTGGTGTTACTGTCACTGGTGTTACCTTCCTTACGGGTAACACAAGTGAAGATCAGTATATCAGGTATTATGTATGTCACTGGTGTTACTGTCACTGGTGTTACCTCCCTTATGGGTAACACAAGTGAAGATCAGTATATCAGGTCTTATGTATGTCAGTGGTGTTACTGTCACTGGTGTTACCTCCCTTATGGATAACACCAGTGAAGATCAGTATATCGGGTCTTATGTATGTCACTGGAGATTCATTATGCCACTGGTGTTACTGTGCTGTGTTACTGTACTGTTTTTTCTGTCACATTAAATAAATAAAACACAATATACTTATTTCTTGCATTTTCATTATTTTTCTGTGACACTGTGTTGAAAAGAATTGAGAAATAATATTTCTCAATATATGATACATGTGGTCTTGAAATAATTGCACAAAAAAGCTAAAAAAAACAAAAACAATAATTAAGCTGTCTTTGGGAGACCGGGAGTGCTGTAACACGGTTAGTTTGACAAGTCAGAAAGGAGCTGTGATGATGTCATCAATATAATATACCCCATTTACATTTTTAATGTTACAGGAGAAGTGGTATGTGAATGTGAATGTGAGTAACATAGTAGATTATATGACCAAAAACTGATTTTCAAGACAGAAAGTATTTTTTTCATTAAGATTTTTTTTTTGCAATCATTGTGTTGTAGATACAATTATTTGACTTACATAACCCAAAGTAGCTGTTTCTCTAGTTTAATTTTATACTTTGCATTCATGCTTACTCAGCATGCTAAAACAGTTAGCTATGTTATGGCTGTTTTGGGGGGGGGGATAATTGCAACAGTTCATTAAAAATGTTACAACCAACTCCTTATCATGATTCCAATGAGTCTAGTTATCCAACCACATCCTCTATTGAGGCAAAGTCATGTGAGGTTTTTATTGCACATCAAGGGATTTATGTCAAATGTGTTTCATCATAGTTTATGTGCATATCTTCTTATTGGATAAAAACACTATCCGCCTCAAACGAGCATATGTTTTTTTTTGTGCACATGTTTAGAATTTATGCATATCTTAAACTTTCCATACAGAATTTTTATGTGATATTCCAAAATTCATATAAAAATAGGTAACTTTGGCAACACAGCTAGTGACTGAATACAGCACACACACACACACACACACACACACACACACACACACACACACACACACACCAAACAAACATGCACAGCAATTGTTTTTGTGCTAAATTGAAAAGGAATACAATATAATGGTTTTATCACTTTAAAAGATTCACTTTATTCGAAAGTGATATTATTTTTTGTTCATAAATTGTCAGTGTGTGTCTTATTTCGACTAATTGAAATAACACTGTTACATCAATCCCCAGCCTGTGTTACAACTCACCCCAGTAGTGGGGACAGGTCGTAACAACAGAACTCTTTGTATTTGACATTAACTCACAAAATCTGTGATCATGCAGTACACGGCAAAGTTAGTTTTCTTTGTAATAGATAAGTGTGGCAAAGTTTGAGAGATCTAGCACAAACAACCACTGAGTAACTAATGCTCAAACAAAAAGTGTTACTTTCATCCCCGGTCTCCCCTATATTCATAAAGTCAAGGTCATCTAATAATGTGGTCTAAGTTTAAATGTTACAAAAATAAATACAATGCCATGCCAAAAGTGGACGTTTGTGTATAATGCCCCATGCTAACAAGCAACGTTCTCGTAACTTTGGCTAACGTTCTATAAAGTTTCTCTCAAAGTTATCATAAATGTTCTTGCGGTAATGTTAGTAGAACGTTTTCTTAACGTTATTAATTGATAATAAACGTTCTAAAAACGTTAGCATAAAAACATTATAATTGCATTGTTAGTGGAACGTTCTAAAAACCGTTATCTTTATGTTGTTAATGGAATGTTCTAAAAACGTTACCATTACAAACGTTATACTTGCATTGTTAGTATATATTACGGGTCATTGGCATGAATTGTACTCGTGGTGGAGCGCGTGAAAACACGATGACGCTCCGACATTTAAAAACTCCTCCATTCAGAATCACAGCGCTGCGTTCACACTCTGAGTGAGGAACTGTTTGTCATGACGGATCTATAGAACCAGCCGCTATCAAAACAGCCCGCCTGCGGGCGCCGACCACTGCTCTAAAGTCTTGTTTAGTGGGTAGTTAGAGTTTTTAGTTGACAAACTTTTATATTTCGTATACGATGTTAGCATGCATTTCTTATCACATTGCATTTCTGTCGTTGCAAAGTCGTTTTAAATCACGACGCGTAGCACTCGTTACTTTCACTTTCATTCTCTGATACACGCAGAAACGTTTAACCATACCTGCATGAAGTGACGGTAAAGTCCCGTAAAGAAGAAACACACAAAACAGAGCAAAGATCTTCGTCCTGACGCGTGTTTGCATGTTGAACGCTGTGAGTTTGACTGGTTTTATTTCTCTGAACGCATCACAGCACAATAGCTGCTGCAGAAAATAGCGGATAATGTTTCAACCAATAAGAAAATAATAGCATGAAGCCATCTTTGAAATTTGATCTGTGTCTGCAAGCGACACAAAAAAGCGTTTTATTATGACGATGATAAACAGTTCAGTGTTTATAAGGACATGAATCAATGCTATATTTACAATTCTTCCACAAATATGTAGTTTGTTAGATGATGGTTTTATTGGCTGTTCTCAAAATGTTTACAGAAATAGTAATAATGTAAATAATTAAAGAGTAGCAGACATTAGTTATTCAACTTGATCATATTCAAATAATAATACTCAGCTTGTCTTAAAAAGGTAAAAGCCTAAGTGAAACCATGTATAGGCCTAAATGAAATGTAAATTAGTGAGATTAGTTATCGTCTGTTTAAGCTGTCGTTGAATCTCTGTAAAATAAATGCATTGCTCTTTGCAGTCTAAATTGATTATAATGTATTTTAAAACAAATGAACGATTATCTGATGATGCTGTAAGCCAGGTGTACTTGAGTGCATTGAGAAGGTGCTTCAAAATCTCCAGATGAAATGAAATATGAGCGAGAGAGAAAACATGAACACGGCCGCACTGCTGCCTGGTGCTTCGCCAGCGTTCCCTCGTCCTGTTGGAGAAACAATGAAGCGGTAAAACTCAAATCTGAGATTTGTCTGGTAACAAAACAATAGACGAAGCTTACCGGCAGGTGCTTTCTCAAGCATGGGGTCTTCAGCATAAGCGACAGTCAATGATTCAGTAGTTTTCTCTTGATGTTCTGGAAAACCACATTAATAATGTTGATTAATATCTGCAAAGATTTATTATGCATATCATAATTGAATCAATGCTTTCAGTTTGCCTACCCCATTTGACGATTACTGGTTCTTTCATGCTCTTGTGGGACACAAAACAATCATAATCTGCTTCTTCATCCTCCTGGGTCTCCACACTCTTCCTCAGCTGGAAGGTCCCATCATGGTTTGGTCTGATTCCTGTGGATTCAACCTCATATTCGGGCAGAGAGGTGCTATATTTCCTAATGGCCATCACCATGTCTTCGGCGTAGAAGCCGGTGGCCATACAGGTGAGTTTCAGCTTGGATTCATCGCTGGATTTCCTTACAAACACATGAACATCTGGAGGAGCTGAAAGCACAGGAACGTGTTTATCAATCATCTGTAGATGACAACAAATATCAATATTGTACATTTACTCACAAGCTTTTCTGAGCTCCTCATCTGCATATTCTCTGAATTTGTTGAGCCAGTCCACACACTCTTTCTCCAGGTATCCTTTGGTGTACTGGTTTAGGATTGGCACATTTTCCCATTTTCTCTTGGTTGGTAGAGCTGCATCAACTAGGGCGATCCACTGAGACTCTTTAATATCAAACGACAGAAAGTTTTCTCCATCATAGGCGTACTCACTAATGCCTTTGGAAAACTTCACTTCATCTCCCTGCTGCTCAACTTCACAACCAACTCTCCACTGAAGAACATGAAGATCTGAAGCGGATGAAATGATAATAATATGAATCAAATGATCATCTGCTGGTTAAGCTGTATGAATGTTCCTCACCTGATTCATTGTGTCTCATGCGTTTCATCAGAATATCAATATTCACATTAAACCACTGTTCTTTGCTCTTTCTGGACCGGGAGCCTTTTTCCCAGTAATCCTGCTGCATTTTCTCCTTCATCCAGGTCTGTTTGGGAATCTTCTTCTGTTCCTCACTATTGTAAAAGTCGATCTGTATGTCGTCTAGCAGACCCATAGCAGTGAACTGATAGATGCCCGGCTGATCGACAGGTTTGGACAAAGCCGTGTAAATGTAATACAGCGAGTGTTTCTCTGAAATGAAGAGAAATAAATTACGGAATAAAAATGACTATTCACTGGTTTAATCCAAGTGAAGGAGAAAGCAGTGACAGTTTTTCTCAATTTCTAACACACAATATCTGATTCAATTTCCCAAACCAGTGCTCTTATTTTTCTATAAACTCTCAATGTACATTGCACTAGTGTTTATATATCTTAATGTATCGCTTATTCATCTTCATAGTTTTTGCTTATAGTGTATGTACGAAAGCCTGTCATAGGAACCAAAGTTGTTGACCACACGGACTGATTTATAGTGTGACACGCAGGAAGACAGTTTGGTGAATGTTCATCTCTGCACGTTCGTTTTATGCTCTGTATAATGCGTTTATGCCTTGATGTAAGTACATATGCATATGTAGATTTGTCGAATGTATGTTATTGATGTCCCGTGATCGTTCTGCGGTTAACATCGTTGAGTTTTGAGCGCCGTAGCGGCCGCAATTTGCCGCGAGAGTAACGCGCGAATCAGTATTAGCATCGGCAGTATTACTAAACTGCGTTACAAGTGTGTTTACATTAATAACGTATCATTGCACAATTATATCATGCCTATTTGCATTGATAAGGCTGCTATTAATGTTAAGAATGCAGACTTGAGTGTCTAATCATTGTTTATTGCATTTGTTTGAATATCAAGCCAGTGTGTAAAGGATTTCAGAATATGATTGTAATTATATTTCTTTATTGTTCTTTTAGACCATTAATACAGATGTCATTGCCAAAGAATAACTGGTTCGGATGACAACCCAAAGACTGTTCAATAAATATATCTTTGTGAAGAATCTCTTCTCCGATCCCTGATTCTCTTACCGGAATCCTGTCCATATTTGGCCGCCTCAATCAGCGTAATATAGAGTTGTAGCGTGCCTCTGCTACAGTGTACATACATGTACTGCATAATCCATCTGAATAGTTCATAACCACCCATCTGTATATCATACTGAAAACTTGTAAATGATGTCCATAAGACTGCCGTATCTGTATATTTCTGTACATATGTAACACTGTATATGCTGTACTTGTGCTTATTGCACTTCTGGTTAGATGCTTACTGCGTTTCGTTGCCTTGTATCCTGCATGTGCAATGACAATAAAATTGAATCTAATCTGAACAAACTCTTAATTTTTTTTTTAGTCTGACCTTTAAAAGACCTGTTTTCTCGCATGCTCCGATGTGGTGTATTTTTTGTTCTGTGCACGGAGCGTGCGGGAAGTTGGCCTACTGTTTACAGGGTAAAACTAATTAATTTTTGGTTAAAAACCTAATAACTTGAAAACTCTGGACATGTTTCATACTTGGTTTATAATTTATGTCAGTGTCACTAAAACTATGATAACTTTTCTGAACATTTTCAACATTTGTTTTACAGAAAAAAACAGTAAAATTGTTACGTCACCCCCCCCCCCCCCCCCACCCACCCCCCACCCACAATATAATGACAGTAGCCTACATTGCAGCAGTAGGCCTGGTTTAGACGAGAGAGCTCATGTCCTCCACACGTTCTCTAACCTATTTGCTCCGATATCATTACATTACCCCGCTGCATGCTAGTAGGGGGAAGTCAGCTAAAATGGGTTATAAGGTCAAATGAGGCAAGTAAGGTTGTAGCATCATATCTCTTGACTTTTACAGAAAAATCACAATAACTGTGGCGAGGGGGGCGTGGTTCAGCGAAGTCTGCAGCGGGAGAAAGACTCAGGAGACAGCGGTAAGTAAGTGGGTCAAGTGCAAAATGAGGAACACCTGTCTCTGATTGCAGTAATTGGCGTGGAGAGACCAAATAAAGCATCCGTGGAGCGGGGATTCGAGGAGAGAGACGGAGTGGAGACTCGGGCGCATGGTCTGTGAGAGGGAGACAGCCGGAACGAATACAGAGAGTGAATGCTGAGACAACCGAGAGAGTTGATGTTTCTAGGACGCGCAGAGTGCGCACCTGTTTAAGTTTATCTGTTTAAATAAACTCACCCGAGTCTTCATGAGCCAACCCTGTCCGCTTCCTTCCTTCTTACGAACTTTGTTACAAACTGATTTTGCATTGCTGCTTCAACACTTGTTGACATGTAACAATCAAGTTTTTTAACGTGCCCGAGTTGTTTGTCAGAGAAATTGTACGTTATTCTAGCCTAACATAGAAAATTGCATCCATCACTAATAAGAGTACTAAAGCTGTTATAAGCTTACCAACAAAGCAAAGATTTGTGAACAATGTTTTAACATGCTCTTTCAAATAAAAAAAGTTTAATTTATAAAATAATCTTTGATTTCATTTTAGGTAGACATGGCTGGTTAAGCTAAAATGGGCTGCATACACACACACTCACACACACACACACACACACACACACACACACACACACACACACACACACACACACACACACACACACACACACACACAAACACACTCACTCACACAAACACACACACACACACACACACACAAACACACACACACACACTCTTCTCACACACACAACACACACATACACACACACTTTTTCACAGAAATCGAGGGTGAAAATAGGTTTATAGGCCTATATATGCATCCATACAAAATATGAACAGTCTTTTGTTTTATTGCATTGCAGACAGTATGGCAAAGAAAGAAAAAGGGAAACGAGAAGAGAAAAGAGAAGAGAAGAGAAAGAAAGAAAGAAGTCAGTAAAATGGGCTAAACACACACTTTTGCACAGAAATTGAGGGAGAAAATAGGTTTATAGGCCTAGATATGTATCATACAAAATATGAACAGTCTTTTAAAGAAAATGCAAGCATACACACATACATGCACACATTGTTTAGTTAAGTATTCATTCAGCTTTCTATTTAATGAAATACATTTGTGGTGTTGCTTTGGCACGTACACTAAAGACAATAGTGTTCATTTACTGTTAAAATAAAATGATTTAAGATGATATTACCCGTGTTGTTCTCTTTTTTATATTGGCCCATTTTACCTGAATGTTGTGCCGTGGCTCAAGAAGGTACCTGCTGATACTCTATCTCTCATCATTTTTAAACGTTTATACTTTTTCACATTTAAAAAATATATTTCAGAGACCCATGCTAATTCATAAGAATGTCGTTAGATCTCCTGAATAGCTTATTTGGTGGTATTATAAGTAATTTGCCAAACCGTGGCCCATTTTAGCTGACGTCACCCTAATCATCCAGCACGAGCACACTCAGTAGCGGTGAATGGAGATGGGTGAATGCCCATTCAAAGTGAGGGAGGGAGCACGTGCCCCCTCAGATGTGTAAGCGAGCTTCCAAAAGACAAAAAACAGCCGATTAATATTTTCTATATTTAATACAATCGCACCGGCATCATTCAATTGTTCAGTACGTCATATCATCAACTGCTCAATTCAAATCTGAGACAGACGCGTCTTTACAGCACTGCGCATTACAACCAATCACAGACGATTCTGATGAGCTTATGAATGCACTGACCAATCAGAAGCGTTCTGATGAGTCATCGCTAACATTCCGGTGTTTTCTTCCTTGCTCTGTTTCTGTACTGTGTAAATTGAAAGTGTTTTGATTAGTAGCCTAACTAGCAATGCTTTTATTCACATTGACTTTCAATGTTAAATACACATAAAATATAAACTCAGTCATATCACAATTATTTTATGTCACGATGACACCCCATAAACATGGCTAATAGATCAACATAATCTATAAAGATAAGATATTTCATGATATAGTTAATGCGTTTGGGAACGTTGCAAGGATGCCCATTTGTGGGGTTTAATCCATGCAGGTTGTGGTGTATATATACTAATTATGGTTAGTTTTATTTTCTGATTATTATTATTTTTTCATGTATTTTGTATAGGCATTTATGTCAGATTTACTTTGGGTGTGTTTGAACAAAGATGTATGAGCTGACGCGGAAGGACCGGGTGTGTGATTGATGAGCGGACTCGGATGGATATAAAAAAGCGGAAATCACAGGTGGCGAGAGGACACAGCTGCGCGTAGGCGCGGGGAAGTTCAGCCTGGGCCATGTGAACCTGAACTGGCGTTCGCCTACGAAGCTGGGTGTGGAAAGGTCGTCGAAAGTCGGACGAATTGTCCCTGGCGTTGTGGACCGAGCATTCACTATTTTCCACGAGTGGACTGCGTTGGCTGAAAACGCCGGTGTGGTAAGCGGAGGGAGTTTGAAGTGACCGAACCGCTGTGTTTTACCAATTAAGTGTCTCAGGGCCGTGCAGAGACCTTTGAAGGGGCAGGTGCTCAAAATATAAAAGGGGCACATGAAACAAGGCTTTAAATAGGGCTGTGCACAAACTATCATAACAGCAATGTATAGTGACGCATTCCTTGCTGATACGCGTATTGATGCGGATGCTTCTGTATTGATACAGTAGCAAATGCCATGATGCAGTTTAGAAAAAGAAACAGAACAGAAAAGACCATTTTAAGTTTAAAAGTTAAAAAATATTTTCTTTGCACCTGCCTCAAGCAGCTCCTTCATTTTTTGTTTTATTATTCTCTCTTTGAGAGGCATCTTTGCACTGCAGAACACACACACACACACACACACACACACACACACAGGGACATTTAACACATTTTTCTGAAATCTATAAGGGCCATATCTTCTTCACTCTGCACTGTGATGTCAGGTCAGGTAAGTTATATTATTCGTTTTATACTGACATTTAAAAAAAAAAAAATCCAGAGAGATGTTATTGACTTTACAGGCTAAGGTGTTTTTGCTATTGTAAACACTACTGTTGCTTTTGTAGAAAAAAAATGGTCATATTAATAATATAATTGTATTCTAATCCTGTTCTGAATTTATTCATTTTTGAATGATAATGATAATTAAAAACAGGATTGATAAGTAAAATTCGGAGAATGAGAAAATCAGTATAGCCTTGTTTTACCAGTGTTGAGGTAATTACTTTAAGGCACTCTACATTTTTAAATAAATACTGTAACAATAAAAGTAAAAGTATGAATAGATTTTAGTCAAATGACATTAAAAGACCTGACCCTTCCACCCCCATGAAACTTTTCTCCCTCAAATAGCACGAACGAAGTGAACACATGCACCTTTGTTTATGGTGCTGCTGCTGCTGTGTATAACGTTAGAAGTGGCGTTTGCTGCAGGCTAAACACAGCGATTTAAACAAAAGCTGTGCAATGCATGTTCTCTTCGCGTTGTTCTTGTAAAATAATAATAATGATAAGTAAACAAGCGTACCACTCCGCTGAGAACCCCACTTACTTAAGCTGCAACCGTAGCGCGGACGATATTGAAGCGGTGCCTGAGCGCGAGGGATCGTGCGGATGAGGTCATCAGGTGAAAGGTTATCATGTGGGTGATTTTATTTACGGCTAAATTATTGATCATTCATTTTACTAATAGTTAGATTGGGCAGACCTTCACAGAAGGGTGTTTAATAAATACAAATAAATAAAAAAATTGCCTTGATAAAAGGGCACTTTGGGCATCATGGGGCAAAGGGGCAGGTGCTCAAGCACCCCCCCCCCCCCCCTCTGCACTTGCCTGAAGTGTCTGCATGTGGGAAAAAAACGTCGGAAGTCGGACGGATTCATCCTATATCTGACTTTATGGACAGAGTATTCACTATATTCCACGAGTTGGCTGAAAACGTCGATATGATCAGTGGAGGGAGTCTGAAAGTTCCGAACTGTGTTCTGTTTATTCGTAAAACAACCACACACCGCGTAAAATGAATGCATTTAAAGGGGATCTCGTTCAATGGAATGAGATCTTTGGAAGCGAGCTCTGAGAAATGCTCAAATGGACTAGTAGGGGGTCGGAATTTGTTCTGCTCATAATGTGATGAAACTTGTGAAGTACAAGCAATGCAATTACATGACTGTGTGAAGGGTAAAAGTGTTTGAACAAGACAAGCTCGTTTGATTCATATGAAATTATTCTATTTTCTTTGTTTATTTATAGAGCTATTACTTACTACTTTCAGTTGCATCTTTACCAAGCTAAGCCCTTGAAGCGTGCTGTAAAATCCTTTATTATGATTTTTAAAGTATAAGTGGATTGTTACGTTTCAAATAAAAATTAGTGCATGGATGAATGGATGCCTAATTAGTAAACAAACTATATATTGTTTTATTTATTGTTTATTTAATAACCCAAGCACATGAACCATCATATGGAGGATGAAATAAGATTGAATTGATTTACTAGATTTCTCTACATTTCTGTAGGGTGACCATACATCCCTTTTTTAGTTTCTCAGACACTGTTTTCATTAGAATTTGAATACAATAAAGCCACATCAGTCTTACTCCCCCACATTGCTGTAACACGTGCACATGTGATAATATACACCATTTATGCTTGAATGGACAAAGTCAAATGTTGCAACTGACCCCACAACAGTCCACAGGGGTAGTTGCAACGTTCATTCAAATGTAATTAAAACCTTATTTAATATTTTATTTGTGCATAGACGTGGTCTTTAATAAGTTAAACTGGCTGTATAAAAGCAAAGAATAGAAAATGGGAGAAAAAAATTCAAGTAACATGTAAAAACCTTGTCTTGGTTAATTATTTCAATAAATTTGAACTACAAAATATTAATTTAATCAGAATTAAGACACTAAAACTTAACAATATCCTACTTCTGGAACATCTGTGAAAGGTTATAAGGCCAGTTGCATGAACCTCGTCACTGCCTTAAGAACTAGTTTGACTAACTAGCAGTTAAGCAAGTGTATGAATGTTGTGGTGAGGGACAGCCGTGATCAAACTTGGTATAATAGCTTGACTATATTATAGCTTAATTAATCTTTGACACATGTTAGCTATGCCTATTGGAAGCTCAGAAAACACTGATATAAAGCATATGTTCTTACAATGCTTCACGCAAACAATTTGGCAGTATGACAAAAAAATCTGATGATTAAAAAATATTTTTTACCATGAATTGTTTTTTTGGGGGGGTAAAAGGAATGGTCACATGTGCCTGATTTCATCCGGGAAGAATGGGGCTGATGAAGCTGTGCAATATGAATATAATCATTGTAGCTCATTCCTGATTGAAGAAATAAGCCATGTTGCAACCGTCCCCACTCTACACTACTTTTTTTTTTTTTGCATGCGAAGTTAGCACACTGCAAAAAATATAATTTTCTTACTTAGCTTTTTTTGTCTTGTTTCCAGCCAAAATATCAAATAAATCTTAAATCAAGAAGGATTTTCTAGACAAGTAAAAATGATTGTCTTGTTTTCAAAACTAAGCGAGTTTTTGCTCGAAACAAGCAAAATAATCTGCCAATGGGGTCAGCAAAATAATCTTGTTTTCTGTTTGACATACTGAATCACTTTAGTTTTAAAGACGTTTTAAATCTCGTTACTTTCAGTTGCGTTATTTATTCTCTGATAAATGCAGAAAGTTGAAATAATTTACCTGCTTGAAGCAGAGTGCCATACAGAAGAAAAACACAAAGCAGAGCAAAGATCTTCGTTCCCATGACTGAAAGCATGTAGGTGTGTAAATCTGTAAAACGCAGAAGCTCTCAGCAACAGACACTACAGTCACAGAAACAGCGGATGCTGTTTAAACCAATCAGAAAACAGAACGCTGTGTATCTGGGCAGAACTGCAGAGGCTTACCCCACATCAAGTGTTTTAGTCTGTCAGTGTTCAATGAATAAATACATTTATCATATATTTACGTATTAAACAATTATTTCACAAAGTTATAGTATACGTTAGATGTTGACAACAATATGGTGAACAGTTAATGTGCAATGAATAATTAATACAAAATCATTAATGATAATGTAAAAAATAGAAATTAAATATTTTTGCCAAGTTGTAATGTTTGGTTCACTTTATTTGTTCTCAAAGTGTTTACACATAGGCAGTGTGTATCAGCACAATTCCCACATTAAGTAATTTGTAAACACTTGTTTATTCACATAAAGGTCACACACACAATGATGGTCAAACTCACAGACATTTCTAACATTGAATAAAGCACAGTCAGCCCCTGAGATCTGTCATAGTCTGTATAGAAAGTAGAAACCTTCAAAAGACCATCATGAATGGATACGACAAAAACAACCAAACAGTACAAAGAAATAGCATTTAAGAATAAACACATTACAGACCAATAACTGTCAGACATCCGCCGATACCATAAATTCCTTTGATACAATTACAATGTTCATTTTGTCATTATAGAAATTAAGTCAGTGTAAAAGAACGCCATATATGCAGTATTCACAGATTAAGACATTCAAGAATACATATTTGATAGAGTACACTGGATAATTATTAGTATATGTGATTATTCCTCATATGCTCTGGTTTAGTTTCATTTCCACTTAGAAACGCTGTAAGTGTGTCCGGTCTGGCTCTTTAGAGGTAGAATAATAGTACGATTGGAAAACCCAGATTAAACCGGCTTCATGGTACAAGGCCCAGCTCTCTTCATATAAACATCTTTTACTTTTTTTTTTTTTTTACATTTTCTGTGGAATCTGTCTGCTGTGTCTGCAGACTGGCTCTGACTTTCCTCAACTAGCATCAACTTGTTCAGACTGTACAATCGGGGGGGAAATCAGGGCAAAATCACGCAGTGTATTCCAGGCTTAACAGACCAGCAACCAGTGCAAAGAGCATAGTACAGGAGAGATATGATCAAATCTGCGGGTGCCAGTCAAAATCTGCCTGCCGCATTTTGAACCATCTGGAGTCGATTTATGTTTAATTGATTAATTCCCATTTAAAGGGAATTACAATAATCAAGCCGTGATGACACAGAAGCATGGATCACTCTCTCTAACTATTTAAACGACAAAAAAACTCTTGGCTTTAGATAGCAATCTTAATTGTAAGAAACTGGATCTGACTACAGCATTGATCTGTTTATCGAGTGCAGAATCAAAGTTAACACCCAGATTTCTCACAGACAGAGTCCGGATCTCCCAAATCACAATCAGGGGAAGACCCAAACACAAGTCTACTAATGTAAATGTCCCATACATAACATACAAAGGCATTGACAATATCAAGATTAATTGTTCATGCTATACTTTATGCTACACATTTAGTTTCAAACTACAGATAATGTCAGGCTTTGTCGACCACCAGAGGCCTTAATATGTGTGAAATCTGTTTGTTCATGAGGTGTGTTTGGTGAATCAGTGTCAGTAACGGAGGGAGATTCTGTCACTTTAAAGACTAACGCTACTGAAGCACAACAAGCTGACGACATACTGTGGCAGTTTGCATCTGAAAAGACTCTCATAGCTAAAGTTAAAAAACAACAGCAGGTCTTCTCTACATTTGACGGTCCTGACGGGAGATTCAGAGACAGACTGATGCTGGACGATCAAACTGGATCTCTGACAATCACAAACATCACAACTGAACACGCTGGACTCTACAAACTAGAGATTACTGGAGAGAAATAGTGCAAATAGTGCATCTCATAGTGCATAAACTATGATGGAAACACATTTACCCAATAAATCCTTCCATGCTCATTGAAAAAGTCACGTGACTGCACTTTGAGACGGGATAACTCGACTAGCAGTGGACCGATCTCCTTCAGCATCTATAAGTTGTTATGGACAAGCCTGAGGAAAGTCTGTCATCAAAGTATTTCTGTATAATTGTTTTACACGACTGCGTTCCCAAACAGCTCCGAACAGAGTGACAGCATTTATTGTGTTACGGCTGCTCTTTCTGAGGCGCAAACATCTTATATCATATATGAAAACTATTATATTCAGTGCTTACTCCTATATTCTTAGTGCCACAGTTTACAAGGTAGTGACGATTTTGTTCTCTTTGACTCGTTGGATGAACACATAGCTACTGCAGCTTAATATGGAAAGAAAATATGACTCTCAAAGATGCGTATAATAAGTGGACATAGCGACACTGAACACACGAAGCAACATAGTTGTATGTAATAATGATAAACAACATAGAAAAACAATAGAAAATCCTCTTAAGCTTAGCTAAACAAAATTATATATGGATACACACTCGTTTACAGTATTGTACATATTTACAGTTGTACTCTGTTGTACTATTATTTTGCAAGTAGTGTTCACTGCAGAGCTAAATGCTCTCCAGTAATGGGTGGAGCTTAGTCCAGCTCCACCTCTAACTCCACCCATTGGCCCTGCAGTTAGCAGCCTCTCTTATTTTGATGTGGTGTTTATATACAGTTATTTATTGTTACAGTTACTACTAGAAAATATACATGCTTTCCTACAGATAAAAATAGGCCTAATTATCAAGTAAACGTCAGTGATCGTTAAAGAATGCTTAAGTTAATTATGATGTTAAAATCTTGAAATCAGTCAAAGATTTTGTATTTTTTTAAGGAAAAAACATCAATAAGGTCTTATAAATGTTGGTGCTCAAGTTAATGATATTATTTGTATAAATGTTTTTTTAAATGGTCAGCGGTTCCTGACAGAGTTTGTGTTTCCTTGCAGAAATCAAAGGAACCTGTGAACGCAAACATCAGCATGAAAAATCATCAATGTTCAGATAAATGTTTGAGCTCATCTGGACGCCGGCCTCACACGTCTTAGTTCATGTATTCTCTGTTTTTATTTCACGTTTGTAATCTCTCTGTTTAGTTATAGCTCCTCGGTCACACTGAAGATTTAATCTATTTAGTTTAGTTTAGTTTTTTTAACCCGATGACACGTGGAAATTAACTGTAGGGCTTATTAAAATCGATCACTGTGTTCTGTTTTTATCAATGTCTACTCCTCGCTAAATAAATATAAAATTGAAGATGGATTGCATTGTGTTACTTTTATTTATCATATCATATTTATTTATCATTTGTCACTTTTATTTATAATATTCATTGGCGCCATCTGCTGGGTTTTAATAACTTCTAAAATATCTTCACATTGAATATCACTCATAGACCAATACATTTAGACACAACAATAACTTCTCAAATATGTATCACAACATATACTGATAAATTGTTCATTCACTTCAGTGTATGAGATGGCTGGATGCTTTCAAGTGATTTTCTACCCAGCAAGCACACGTACGTCTGCAAGACGTCTGGAAAGCATCTGCTGGGTACAAACACCCGACAGATGTCTGTAAGATGTCAGTTTTACATACTTTCTAATAAACATCTAATAAATGTCTATTTGACGTCTGATACGAAGCGTCCTATAGACGTATCACAGATGAGCAAACACTAAAAATACATCTTTCAGAAGTAAATGCAGACGTCAAATAGACGTCTTCGTGGTGTCTGTGTGCTATCTTTGAACTGTCACCGTCTGAATTGCAGTGGCCACACCATTTCAAATATAGTGAATTAAGCTACACACTCGATTATAATGCACAGGGTCTCCATGTAACATGCATTTGGAGGTGTACCTTGTCATATTAAGTGTTTGACAAGTTAGCAGTAAACCAGCTGAATGTTCATAGCCTTGTGTTGGAAGTTATTGGGCGACTATCTTGGGGACCGTAATTTTCGTCGCCGAGAGGCTGATTAGAGGAAACTTGCCCGACACACTTGCTGAGAATGATCATGAATCCAGACTGCCTTTTGTTGATTTATTTGCACGAGAAACAAACAGGGTAGTGCATTCAATACATTCCGTAAATGTTTCACTGGCATATGAAATGGTGTCCAAAGTCATGATAACAGCATTAAACAGCGATAGAATTTCCTTTAGCGGTCAGCAAAGTAAGACTTCCCCCGTCACCCCCTCACTACCCCAACAGTGAACAGATGATATATTCTTACTACTTCCGTCACCACCAGGTGCCACAATTATCGCATTACAAATGTGTTCAAAATAAAAGAACTATACCTGGCTCTTACAGAAGTTATCAAATGGAAATATTTATATTTTATTTGTAAATATCATGCTTTTTACGTTTATTTCAGATAATGTTATAAAACTAACAAGCTAGCCAGTAGTACTGACAGTGTTGTGACCAGTGTTGGGGGGGTAACGCATTACAAGTAACGCGAGTTACGTAATAATATAACTTTTTTCAAGTAACTAGTAAAGTAACGCATTACTTTTTAATTTACCAAAAAAATATCAGAGTTACTTTTTCCTCATTTATTGAAGGTGCGCTGTGTGAACATGATCTTACTGTAAAGAAATAAATAAAATAAAACAAAAAATTGTATTAACCGATGTGTTTGCTGCTGACCTTTGATGATCCAGCTCAACCATATTAATAAGCAAAAATGACTTTAGATAAACTAACGATTGTGCTTCATTGTGTTTAATTGCTGAAGAGTGTTGAACTTCTCCTGAGTTCTTCTGTACAGACGTGATTTACTCGTCCTTCAGTCTGAGGTTTATTCATTACACTTTTTGGTGTGAAAGGCTTTTATATTAACGCATTACTTTCCATTAAAAGTAACTAAGTAACGTAATTAGTTACTTTTTTTTAGGGAGTAGCGCAATATTGTAATGCATTACTTTTACAAAAAGTAACTTTCCCCAACACTGCACGTGACTGAAGGTGGGGAAAAGCGGAGGAACAGAAAAACTGAATCAATCGAGTGAGTAATTTACGCTAGAACCGCACGGACCGGGGAGTGCGGAGTGCGTATCACTAATCAAAACAATGGAAAAATAAAGTATACACAAATACAAAATTAACCATGGTTTTATTATAGGAAAAAGTGAAGTAACCATTATTTTTTTATATCACCACAGTTTTACCACAATCACAACGTACGGATAGCTGGCCAATCAGAGCACGCCTCGCTTCTCAGAACGATGAGCGTTGCAAAAATCAGCATGTTTCAGAAAGGCAGTGCATTGAGGAGCATAACAGTGCACAGTATATGGAAATAATGTGTTTTTTAACCTCGAAATAAAATAATGTTCTTTTTAACAAAGTCATATGACCCCTTTAAGATGTGAACCACTGCACCAGCTCAAGCACAGCTCCAGTCACTGCTGCAATCATAACTGCGGGTCTGTCTCTGGGCCGTATTTCCATCTGTATAAATGTAAACAGATACAAAGAGTTATACAGTTTACTGTTTACAATTTCTTATTATCCCGGTATCGAGTGATGTTTCTGTCTGTGTGTGTATCTGCGTTAATTACCCCACCCATGGATAATTGGTTCATTAAGGGTTCTCTGACCAACTAAACAATCGTAATGTGCTTCTTCATCCTCCTGGATCTTCACACAAAATGATTATGTTTTCTGTCTTTGAATTACGAAGTCTCTTCTTTGCTATAGAAAGGTGACTTTCACTTCAGACGTTATCACCAGTGGGCATGAATGATGAAGCACTGTTTCATGTGATGTGGTTTAAGTTTATGGTATATATTTGTTCATGTGATGAGGCAGGTTTAATAACTGGTTTGATTGGTAATGATGTGCATGTATTGCAGTGATTGGTCACGTGTTGTTTTAAATTGCATTGTCAGAATTGTTTAGATGCCTGATGAAGGTCACGGACCAAAACATTGTGAAGCAATGCATTTTGATACATTTGCAAGTGTGGATAGTGTGCGCCATTTATTATTTGTTGCTCTGAAGTGGGACTTTTTTGGTTATTTTTGCACCTATCAATTACTTACTGGTGTGCGAGGGTGATTATTGAATAACAGCAAACAGAAAACATTATCTTACTCTTCGTATTCCTACTTAAATCAATGTGATAATCGAGTTAGTCATCTAAAATACGTGATTATATGACCTAATGTGTGTATGTAAAATGTAATGGATTACATTAATAACTGCAATTTTTGTTCTGTAATTCAGAATCAGTAACAGATTATAATTTGTATGTAATCTATCCTGCTCTGATAATAATTAAGAATAATATTTTAACAACACATTCACATAGGGTTCTGTGATGATGTGGTTAATTGTCACATGATCTGTTTTCATTGTTTTAATGACTTTATACTATTACACATTTTTGATTGTTGTGTTTTTTCTTCATGCTGATGTTACATGTAGTATATGCAATATAAATAAATAATAATAATAAAAGATCACTGGTATAAATGCTGAATTCTTCAGAGAAGCTGTTGTTTTCAGGAACAGGGAAGATGCCTGATCTTATGTGTTATATATGTGTTCACTATCTTCTAGACGATGTTGCTGTTGTTTTATATAATAATGTGTAGTATGATAATACACAAAAATCAATACATGTAATTATATATATTTTTTATTATTATTTTTACTTTGTTTTCATAAAAATAGCACCAGGCCTACATCAAGAAGTCAAATAAATATCTGTATTTATTTTTTCGTTTCAAACCTGTTTAACGTATTTATTTCCAGAGTTACAGTTGATTGGTTAACGGTTCTGGTGCTCTCGCTCTGATTGGTCGGACTGACGGGCCAACGTCCTCGCGCAGCGTTTCAATTAATCGTCTCTGTCAGGTTAATCTGTCAGTAGCTTTAACAGCGTAAAACTCACATATCGCCTCTAAAATAACCCCTGAGACGATTTCGTGTCGTATTATGTGCAAAAATGTCGAGTTTGACGTTAGACGTAATCTGTGAGAAGATTCACGACGCTCACGGGCCGCGGTGGGAACGCGGCGGCATTTGCGTCGCGTGCGTCGCGGAGATGATGGATAGGACGGACGTGTCGGTAAGAGCCGTATTATTTCGATCAATAAAAATAAATAAAATACATTTGTGTTTATCGAGTGCCGCGGTGTGGCGATTCATGACTGACGACGCTCCCGCAGGCGGTGCGCAAGCGCGCGGCGCTCGTGTCCGTGATGCGCGTGGACGCGGCTCGGGAGCTGCTGTACTGCGAAGAGCAGCGAAGAATACACTTCACCTCATCATTATTGAGTAACTCCCCCCCCCCCCCCCCCCACACTCACACACTAATATATGTATATAAATATGAATATACATACATATGTACATGATGTTTTTTCCCAGTTTTGTTCAGCTCTGAGCTGTTTCATGAGGTTGCTGATTGTGTTTCAGAAACGCTGTTCAGTGCTGTGGATTCGTCTCTGCTGGATCAGACCGTTCAAGGTGATCAATCACTCGCTTATCTCAGATATTTGCCGCTTTCTGGTGTGTAAAAAATGTACACTGTGTGAAAAAACATTGTGTGTTTGTGTTCAGTTCTGGTGCAGGTGACAGTGGACATCCCGAATCAAGCGTTTCTGCTCTTCATCCTGGATCAGATCCACTCACGGGTGTGAACACACACACACACACACACACACTCACTCATACACACCCTCATAAACGCGCGCACACACACACACACACACACACACACACACTCACTCTCTCTCTCTCTCTCTCTCTCTCTCTCACACTCACACTCACACTCACACACACACTAGAGGAAGTGTTACAGTGATTGATAAGAGTGGCGGTGTGTTTGTGTCTCTCAGTGGACTGATGGGCAGAAAGCGTCTCTCTCCTCCCTGATGTTTCTGGGTAAACTGCTGGACGCTCATCCTGCTCTGAGTCAAACGCTGACGTCCAGCCGCCGTAAGACACGACACTCATTTACATCTGAAGCCTGGAATACACGACAAAAAACACACACAAGGGATCATTCACATACAGATCTGGCGAATAGAGATTAATCTGGGCATCATACACTAAACGACTGAGGATCTCGCACTGGCAGACTTCGAAGTCGTTCGAGACGATTGACAAATGCAAACACGTTTGATCTCCTCGGACTGGACTGAATCAGAGTCTAAGCAAACACTACTCTATTAGTGATCTCTAGATACTTCTCAAATCTGCAGACTGACTCTGACTCCGGGCTGTAAATCAGGGGTTATCGTGGGGGGTATTCCAGGAGTTTTATTTACAGGAGGGGTTCACTTCTTTCAGTCAGCCCCTTTGGCCTAAATATTTACTCAAAGTCTCCCTGAGATTCATATAAAACATCATAAATAAGAATAAATAACGAAGCATTCACGCTCATAGTTCTGTGATGTGGTTAATGGTCACATGACCAAGTAAACCAAGTATTTGATCTTTTTCAGTAAGTGTTTTTATTTTTAAATCATCCTATTTAATTTTCATAATTTAATTATTAAATGTATGTTTAGTTTAAAATGGGATTAATTGTATGTTTAGTTTCAAATTAATATTTTTTTAATTATTTAAGTATAAGTTTTTGTTATCATTATTTGTTTTGATTATAGTGATTTAATTTAAGATTTTTTTTATTGATTCATTTTCATGATTAATATTGTTTGTTTTATTTTCTTTATGTGAATCTTAATGACATAATTATTTGTTTTATTTTAATTGGTTTAAAAATATTAATTAATTAATTTACATTTTTATGATTTAAAGGGACAGTTCACCCAAAAATGTAAATTGTGTCATTAATGACTCGTCCAAACCCGCAGCCCTTCGTTCATCTTCAGGACACGATGTGTTTGACCTCTGACCCTCCACAGACCGCGAGGTCCTCATACGATCAGGGTCCAGAAACATAGCAAGGGCATCAGTAAAACAGTCCGTGTGTCATCGGGTTCAGCTGTAGTTTCATGAAGCTGTGAGAATATTTGAATATATATAATGAAGAACCCCTTCATTACACAACTCTTCTCTTCCCTGTCAGTCGACGCCGTCATTTACGAGAGTACCACGACGCATGTGTGCGAGTCATTAATGACAGCTTTTTTGCTGATCGAACCCTTTCATATTAGCTAGTCTTTATGTCCCTTAATTTACTATTGATCAGAATCATCTACACACATATCGACGCTTACATGTATACGGTTTCTTCATGCTGGTGTGTGTGTGTGTGTGTGTGTGCGTGTGTGTGCGCTGGAGTGTGTGTGTGTGTGTGTCCTGTGTGTGTGTGTGTGCGCTGGAGTGTGTGTGTGTGTGTGCACTGGAGTGTGTGTGTGTGTGTGCACTGGAGTGTGTGTGCATGTGTGCACTGGAGTGTGTGTGTGCATGCGCTGGAGTGTGTGTGTCCTGTGTGTGCATGCGCTGGAGTTTGTGTGTCCTGTGTGTGTGTGCACTGGAGTGTCTGTGTGTGTGTGTGCACTGGAGTGTGTGTGTGTGTGCACTGGAGTGTGTGTGTGCGTGCACTGGAGTGTGTGTGTGTGCGTGTGCTGGAGTGTGTGTGTCTGTGTGCGCTGGAGTGTGCGTGTCTGTGTGCGCTGGAGTGTGTGTGTGTGCGCTGGAGTGTGTGTGTGTGTGTGTGTGTCCTGTGTGTGTGTGTGTGTGTGCGCTGGAGTGTGTGTGTGCGCACTGGAGTGTGTGTGTGTGTGTGTGCACTGGAGTGTGTGTGTGTGTGTGCACTGGAGTGTGTGTGTGCATGCGCTGGAGTGTGTGTATCCTGTGTGTGCATGCGCTGGAGTTTGTGTGTCCTGTGTGTGTGTGCACTGGAGTGTGTGTGTGTGCGCACTGGAGTGTGTGTGCATGTGTGCACTGGAGTGTGTGTGTGCATGCGCTGGAGTGTGTGTGTCCTGTGTGTGCATGCGCTGGAGTTTGTGTGTCCTGTGTGTGTGTGCACTGGAGTGTCTGTGTGTGTGTGTGCACTGGAGTGTGTGTGTGCACTGGAGTGTGTGTGTGCGTGCACTGGAGTGTGTGTGTGTGCGTGTGCTGGAGTGTGTGTGTCTGTGTGCGCTGGAGTGTGTGTGTCTGTGTGCGCTGGAGTGTGTGTGTGTGCGCTGGAGTGCGTGTGTGTGCACTCCGGGTTTTTTATGTGTGCATTTGTATTTGTGTGTGTGTGTAGTGTGTGTGTGTGCTGGAGTGGTTTCTTCATGCTGTTGTTTGTGTGTGTGTGTAGTGTGTGTGCTGGAGTGTGTGTGCTCCGCTCTGCTGGTCTCAGATGAGGATGTGAAGGCCGCTGTGTGTTACGTGATGTTCAGGATCTGGAGTTTCTCTGCTGCGGTTCAGACACTTCCAGACACACTCCGACAGCGCATGTGTGTGTTACTGCTGCACACGCTCTCAAACACACACACCACAGCGCTCACCGTCAACTGCCTGGGTGAGACACACACACACACATTCCAGCGCAAACACACACACACTCCATCACACACATACACCACATCACTCACCGTCAACTGCCTGGGTGAGACACACACACACACACACACACACACACACACACACATTCCAGCGCACACACACACACCACAGCAATCACCATCAACAGCCTGGGTGAGACACACACACCGCAGCGCACAGAATATTATAATAATGCTGCAAATCATTCATTATTGTTCACATTTGCTCCATGTTTCATGTTGATCTCTTCCAAATCACAGGAGCTCTGTAAAATGTAGATGAGCAGTAACTTATTATTTGCTTTATATAAACACAAGAGCAGTCTGTAATAAATGTGTGTGTGTGTGTGTGATTCAGGTGTGGTGAAGCAGATGTGTCAGTACTCTGATGCCGTGTGTGTGTTGATGAATCTGAAGGACGGAGGTGAAGATCCTCTGCTGTATCAACCACTGCCGCTCATCCTGAAGAAGGTCTCAACACACACACGCTCACACACACACACACACACACACACACACACACACACATACGGACGCACACATACATGGACGCATGCAAACTCACTCACTCACACACACACACATACGGACGCACACATACACGGACGCATGCACACTCACTCACTCACACACACACATACATGGACGCACCCACACACTCACTCACTCACACACACACACACACACACACGCGCACACACGGACGCACGCACGCACACACTCACTCACTCACACACACACGGACGCGCACACACACACACACACACACACACACACACACACACACACAGTAAACCAACAGTTATTGATGGGAAAATAGACACTTAAGTTTACATCTTGATTTTATGTGTTTGTTTTATCACTTTAATGAAGTTAGACTGTTATAATAAATTATTAGAAATATTAATGTTTTAAACAGCAGCCGCTTGACACTGATTTCTGTCTCTCTGTGTGTGTGTGTGTGTGTGTGTGTGTGTGTGTGTGTGTGTGTGTTGCAGCTGTTGTTGAGCGCTCAGGACTCTCTGCAGGTGGTTTCTGTGCGCTGTGTGTGTGCCGTACTGATTCACGCTCCTCTTCGCTTCTCTTCATCCTTCATTCAGGCTGATTTACCCGGTGAGACGCTCATCTGAGCCTGACCATCTCACACTCAGTGTAGAGACAAGTGTGTGTTAATGACTGAAAGAGAAACTCAGTCATTCGTGTCTGAGGACAGGCTGAACAGTTTTATAATGTTAAAGTAGTATTTGTTTGGAGTCACTTGTGACGTGCTTTTAGAAACTTTCACATTCACACTGATCTTGCACTTAAACAGAAGAGACTCAGCGCTAGAAACATCAGGGTCACGGTTTCAGCTCCCATTGTGAATGCATGAGTGTGTGTGTGTGTGTGTCTGATGTGTGTGTGGGTATCTGATGTGTGCGTGTTAATGATTGTGTGTGTGTCAGAGTTCCTGTTGGAGGTGATGAGCGGCGGCTGCAGTGACGTCTTGTTGTGGTCGGTGTTCAGCTGTTTGTTGCTGCTGACTGTAGATCCGCTCTTCTTCTCGCAGTGTCACGCCGTCTACGGTACAAGAGTGTGTGTGTGTGTATGATTCACATGAACTCACTTCTCACGATGAAGTCAGTAGCTCTTCATCAGTCTGACTGTAAATGTGTGTGTGTGTTTGAGGTGTGGAGCCGCTGGTTCGCTCTCTGAAAGAGACTCTGGGAAAATCCAACACTGAGGTGCAGAAAAAAGGACTGAAGCTGCTGACGGCCATATTGGACAGGTCACACACACACACACACACACACACACACACACACACACACACACACACACACACACACACACACGCACACAGACACACTCATACTCACACACACACACACACACACACACACACACAAATTCACACGCACGCACGCGCACACACACACAGACACACATACATCAGACGCACACACACACACGCACACAAATTCACACACACACACACACACACACGCACGCACGCACGCACGCACACACAGACACACATACATCAGACACGTACACACAAGCACGCACGCACACAAATTCACACACACACACACACACACACACACACACACACTTGCTTTTGGCTTCTGTTTGTATACTGAACTGATGATAATTGTTGTCCGATAGTAATCCAGGGTTTCACAAAATAGGATTCATAAGTTGATGAAAGCTAATAATTGATTAAATTATCAATTTGAAGATATTAACTTTTACAAAATTATTAAAACATTTTAATTAATATAAATAAATTATTTAAAAAAATCTAAATAATCAAAATAAAACAAACAATTGTATCACAAACATTTAGAATTAAAATCATTTTAAAATAAAAACAAAACATTTAAAATTGTTTTAATTACAAAAATATAAAAATGAATAAATGATTTAAACACTGTGTGTGTTTATCGAGATCCGCTGGAAGTGTCTTTATGCGGGCGCTTCGGATGACAGCTGAGATATTATAAAAAAAAAGAAAGAGAATTATTAAAGATAATTGTAGATGTTTAATTACTATTTGGAGCATTGGGATCGCCAGACGAGGGCTTAATGAACTCATTTTTGTGAAAACCTCAAATTTGGCCCCATCTTTTGCGTGTATATTGTATTATTATAGTGTCACATTTAAAATTATAACTAAAAATAACGTACGTGTGTGTGCGTGTTGACAGGCAACCTGCAGCGGTGCGTCTCTTCCCGACCGGCTCTGAGTTTTCTGCCGTGTGTGATGTCATCGTGGAGGCCGTGGCCTCGTCCTGTCTGCAAGTGTCCATGTGTGCGGTGCGAGCCGCCGCCGTCCTGCTCAGGTCACACACACACACACACACACACAAACACACACACACACACACACACACACACACACACACACACACACACGCGATTCGAATGGATGTTCCTGGTTACTGTAGCACAGCAGCATTGTAAATCGTGTGTGTGTGTGTGTGTGTGTGTGTGTCTGATCTGTGTCTGTCTGTGTGTGTGTGTGTGTGTGTGTGTGTGTGTGTGTGTGTGTGTGTGTGTGTTCACAGGCCCAATCATCAGTCCAGTCCGCTTCAGCTCGCAGACGTCAGGAGGATCGTGGAGGTCGTGATGTCCAAAATCACCGAGCACCGTCACACACACAGCAGAGTGAGTACACTAGCCTGTCACCTGCTGGAGAGAGCAGCCGTTGCATTCGGGGTGGAAATAAAGAGGAGACGTCAAGTCTGACACTTTCTGCTCCCGGTAGTGACGCTCTCTCGGTGTTTGCATGCTCTTATCACAGATATAGTGAACTAAATGCAATATTTGTCAAATACACAAATGTTTTATGAGCAACAGAAACACTTTTTATATTCTGCTTAATAATACAACGCCATCTGTGCATGAATAAATTTCAGCATAAACATATAGGCTACTACCAATAAAGTGGGTATATATGCTTTTAGCAGTGTTTTTGACAAAAATGACTCACGTGCGACTACACTAAAATGCATTTACTGTTATAAAAACACGCAACACACCTCGTGCTTGTGATCACAGAATCTGACCAATGAGAATGAAGCGTGTCGTCATCGAGGCTCTCGCAGCTGATTTTGAGCAACTGCAGCGCCTGACCTCGGCGGCTGGTCTCGTTTTGCTCTCGCGGTACTTTGATGGCACATGTGATCGTAAGGCGGCTGCAGCACCGATCAAAGTCAGACAAATGTCCTGACCAGAATGCATTGCTTTTGTCAGGCGGCAGCCGATCTTTGCAGCGCTGCATGAAGTCGAACAAGCCTATCGTGTGTCCTGAGCAAGCGGCAACCTCCCGCTCTCTCGTGAAGCCATCATGGACGTGACTAAAACTGCAGTTCATCGAATGGCCGCTGGAGGCGGGCTGCAAAAGGGAGTCAGTCCTATAGACCCCCCCCCATGTTAAAATACCCAACTTTACAGCAGAAAAAAAGTATGTTTACAGACTGGTGCAAAAAGTGGTTTTGATCTATATAGCTAATTTTGGCTTTCATGACAACTGTGGGGGGGGGGATTTTTTATGACTCATCCGTTTAAATTATATGTGACAGTATAAAATATAAAAGCAGTCTTAAGTCGCTGGGATATATTTATAGCAATAGCCAAAATACACCGTCTTTTATGCCAAAAATCATTAGGATATTAAGATCATGTTCCATGAAGATATTTTGTACATTTACTATCATAAATATATCAGAACTTAATTTTTGATTAGTAATATTTATTGCTAAGAATTCATTTGGACAACTTTAAAGGCGTTTTTCTTAATATTACGATTTTTTTGCACCCTCAGATTCCAGATTTTCAAATAGTTGTATCTCGGCTTTCAGATGATGTATAAAACTCAATTTCGAAAAATTGACACTTAAGACTGGTTTTGTGGTCCAGGGTCACATATTAAGCCTTAATGTTCTGCATAATTAAGGGCGTGGCCACTTGAGTGACAGGTGAATGCCGTCACCACTGCTGCCGTGCCGGCGGGCGTGGTTTCAGCAACCAGCTCCACCCACGTCCCGCCTTTTTTGCCCATTTTCGATTATCCGGGAGTGATACGCTGCGAAGATAGCAACGTCCGGCTTCGCCCACTTTGAGCTTCAAAAATCCTCTTCAGAAACCTACGTCACGGATACTACGTCCATGTTTTAACAGTCTATGGTTCTGAACAGTGGTCATGTGATCAGCGTGGTGTGTGTGTGTGTGTGTGTGTGGTGTGTGTGTGTGGTGTGCGTGTGCGTGTGTGTGTGTGTGTGTCAGGAGAGCGGCTCTGGCTCTGATTCAGGGACAGCAGGAGTTTTGTTGCAGACGCTCACGTGCTTCGACGCCGCCTGCAGGTCAGTGTCACATACACGTGCTTAAAAATACATTTACTCTTTTATGATGTAAATGTTTAAAATCATAATTAACATTAAGTTTTAAGCAAGTAATAATGAAATTTAGTTTAATAAACATTTTTATGTTTATTTTAAAATAGTTTTGTTTAAAGTCATTTTATGATATAATTCATTTTTAATAAGAGATTTATTTATTTAGATTTTTAAGAAAATGTTTTTATTGTTTTTGTTTTAAATTTCTTAACTTAATTTATCATTTTAATTTTGAAATTACAGTTATTGAACTATTATTTGAATTTGGAATTGTTATGATTTAATTATTTAGTTATTATTTTTATTTAGTTTTTACATGATGATTTTTTAAATAATTATTTGATGATATTTCTCATTATGTGTGTGTAGGTTGGTGGAGGCGTGTGTGTGTGACTCGGCTCTGATGGACGGTGTGTGTTCAGCTCAGGAGACGCTGGAGTCTGTGTGTGTGTTTCTGCTGCACTGCTGCGACGCTGCCTGCATCCCGGCAGTTACTGTGAGTCACACACACACACACACACACACACACACACATGCTGAACTCTACAGGTACACTCATGAGTGAGTAAGTGTGTGTGTGTGTGTGTGCAGGGTGTGTGCGAGCGCGTCTCGTCTCCTCAGGTACTGCAGCTCTTCCTCTCGGTTCTGTTGCGTCAGTTTTCTCTGTGTCCTGATCACATGACCTCCTTCTCCAGGAAGCTCGGTAAGACCTGACCTAGGGCTCAGAGGTCAAAGGTCACGGCCAGGTCGTGGGCTTTTATTATCTGTGTTTCTCTCATTGCTAATGATTCAGTTTTCATGTGTGATTGGTGTAGGTTAGTGATACAGACATCAGTGTTAGACTGATCATTCTCCTGTGTGTGTGTTTCAGCCACGTCTGGATTCATCAGACTGACTCTGGAGAGTAAAGCTCAGCTGTGTTCAGGGAACAGGTGAACACACACACACACACACACACACACACACACAGTCAGATGGTGAGTGTGTGTTTAGCAGCTCGTGTTCATTACGTCTGTGTGTGTTTCAGGAACGTGTCTCTGAATCAGATCTGCTGTGATTTCCTGCTGAAGCTCTGCATGTGTCTGATCTCACAGGAACACACCTTGACCAGTGACCTGCAAGGTAACACGTGTGTGTGTGTGTGTGTGTGTGTGTGTGTGTGTGTGTGTGTGCGTGTGTGTGTCTTTGCTCAAGCATTAACCTTTAGTCATATACTTGTACAATTTTACTCATATTTACAATGTTAATTTTTTTATAATTTAGTTTTGGTTAAAATTTTAGTAACTTTACTTTGTTTTGTAATTTTTTAGTATTTTTTTATGTCTATATTTAGAATTTTATCATTTTAATTTAGTTAGATTATTTTAGTACTTAAGCAAAAATTAAAAATCTTAATGCTTATTTTATATGAAGTAAAAAAAAAGTTTAACAATTTTTTTTTAGTAGTGGTTAATGATAATAACCGTGGTTCCCCTTCAGGAACTCGAGCTGCGTCGGAAAACGCCTTCAGCGATACCATGCTCTGAATCATGTGTAATCAGTCCAATCGATGGGCGAGACGTCACTGGCATCACTGACGAACAAGAAGCTTAAAAGCATGTGAGGTGCAGCCGGTGTCAGCTTTCTGTCATTCAGCAAAGCTCTGTGTGTGTATCAGTCACGATCTATGTTCTGTGAGTGTTTATTTAATGCTGTTTGTCAAAGTTACAAGTCCAGCAACAAATAAGTCATTATTAAAGCCAAAATAAAACAAGAAAACAAAGTCATGTACAATTGTTTCCCTCCCAAACCGAGCGGGGATAACGCTTGATAACTACTCTTCTGTGGACGTATGAGGGGAGACTCACTGGGGACCCAACTATTCGCTCCATTACGGAAAGTATTCTATACTCCCAGATTCATTAGCAAGCTCGCTCCGGGCTAAGGCTTCAGAGAAGGCTCATTCTATGGATAGTGCGTGACGAGCATGCCAGGCCCAGGCTTTTTGGCGGCCCCTCTGGGATACGGCAAGATAGCCCTCAGAGATCGCTGCCACCCTGCCATGTTTTAGGCAACTCCAGGAACTCTTCTAATCTCTTGCTAGACGAGTGAGTGTAGGCTCTCCACCCCTTCCGAGGACTGAGTTGTCACCTGCTGCCGGTCCTCCTTCAGGCACCCTCATTCAAGAACAGGCCATCTCAGAACTAGTTCCCTTATAGATATTGGAGTGTGGCCTCGCCAAGTGCTCTGGGCCAAACTGAGAACGCATACTCTTGCTTCCGTGGAACGCCTAAGCGCTCAGAACCCGGGCCCTGTCAGGGGGACACTAGATGGCTCTTCCCGACGTAGGTTCTGTCCTTCCGACCCCGGGCCACCATGTGGGAATGACTCTTAAAGGTTCGGACGATGGGCTGCGTCCTATTTTAGACAAGCAAGTGAAGCGCTGAATAGGCTGAGTTAGTGTCTTCAAAGAGCTGGGGTTAAGACTTAATGCCAGAAAAGTGTGCTTTCTCCAGTACATAGAACCACTTATCTGGGTGTGGTGTGGGATTCGCCCATGATGCAGGCACGTATGTCCTCTCGAGTCAATCCTCACAGCAGTCAAGAGAGTAAGAGAAGGCTGGTCACTCACTGTCAAGCAGTTCCAGAGACTGCTGGGTCTGATGGCAGCTGCGTCCAATGTGATATATTTTGACCTGCTGTACATGAGACCCTACAGTGGTGGCTCAAGACCAAGGGGTTCTCCCCGAGGGGAAACCCGCCTCGCATGATCAAGGTCACGCGGCGGTGCCTACGTGCCTTAGACATGTGAGGAAACCTTGATTCTTGTCTCAGGGCCGGTGCTGGGAGCTTAGTGTCGCCACGAAATACTAGCGATGGACGCATCCCTCCCTGTTCGGGGAGCGGACATGAGTGGCCACCCTGCCCACGGTCTGTGGAGCGGTTTTCATGTCACGTGGCACATCAACTGCCTGGAGATTCTGGCCATGTTTCAGGCCGGTTCTCGGCCCTGATTTCTCTCCTCGATGGCTCTCCATGGGAGATTCCCATCAGAAGGGATCTCCTCTCACAGGTGGAGGGCATGATCTTTCACCCCCGCCCGGAGTTGTGGAAGCTGTGGATGTGTCCCCTGAGGGGGCACAACTCATAGTCTCCAGTCTCTCAACTGAGGTTGTTGAGACAATCCTCAATCTAGAGCTTCCTCAACAAGGAAACTGTACGCCCTTAAGTGAAGACTCTTAATGTGTGGAGACTGCCAGCTTAACCCAGTTAACTACCCGGTTGGTACAGTGCTGGAGTTCCTGCAGGCCCGATTCTCCGCAGGGTTGACCCACTCCACCCTAAAGATCTACGTGGCAGCCATTGCGGCCTACCACGCCCCTCTTGGTGGCCAGTCAGTAGACAAACACCCCCTAGTTACATGTTTCCTCCGCGGTGCGCTGAGGCCTCCGGCCAGAGAAGCTTATTCTAAGTGGTAGATCAGGATGCTATCCATAGCCTCGAGTCCTCTGATCGCCCCTCTCCTTGAGGGTCAAGGCTCACTCTACGAGAAGTGTGGCAGCCTCGAAGGCCTTTTTGGTAGCTGTGCCTATGCAGGACATCTGTTCTCTTACCATAGCTGTGCTCTTCCACTATAATACATGTAATGTTTCTGTGCTATAGTAGAGATTGGCTGGCGTAGCAACGCCAAGACGTGGAGTCGATTCCTGCAGGAAAGTCGCTGCGTACGTCATGTAAGCGCTGGTGGTCTGATTGAGAATCGGTAAGCTATCTGTATTTACTAAAGCGCCTTATAAACAATTTGCACTGGCGCATCATCACCTGCTTTTCCTGCACTAGTTCCTGCAAGGGAAGTCTGGTTAGTTGTAAGCTGGTTGACGAGTGTGTGTGTGTGCCTTCTGTGCATTTTGAGTCTGTTAGCCGGTCTGCATCTCACGTGCTTTTTAAGGTTTTCTTCATTTTAATGGTTTAGATTTAATGTTGAGATTTGTTGTGTGTTTGTAGTAAACCAAAACTTTGCTGTAGTTTGTCATGCTATTCATTGTTATGCATGATAAAATATTCAGCAATTTTTTGTGCAAGTAAAGAAGTTTGAAATGTTCCTTATAGTAAAATAAGTATCGAAATTTAATGGAAAGAAATGT
>CM049821.1:2285332-2310332 GCA_027422435.1 Schizopygopsis pylzovi
GAACATAGGTTTTTGGCGTTGATCAGAAGTGAAGTTTAGCTACTTAAAATGAGTTTCATGAGCTGAAGTGATCACATGATCTGCAGATGTTTCTCCAAACGATTCATCGTCATATTGATTTCTTGAGTTTACATGTCCTTCACCGTTAATCAGAACAAATAAAGACTGTTACAGTTGAACTGTAATGAACTGAGTGTGTGTGTGTGTGTGTGTGTGTGTAGAGTGCAGTGTGCGGTTTGTGCAGGTGTGTTTGGATGTGGACGCGTCTGCTCTGCTGTGTGTGTGTGACACAGCGCTGCAGCGACCTCTGACCTCTATAGATGGCGCTCTACATCCCATCGGACACAGCAGCGCTACGAGCCTCATGACAGCGCTGAGCGCGCTCATGCTAACGGTACACACACACACATGAACTTGTTTGAGCCTCATGTTGTGTTCTGGTTACTTTGACCCAGAGAGGATTTTCTTTTTACTAAAAACACTAATTATTGTTAAAGTATTAAACCAAAACTGAGTGATTTTGCTCACACAGGGTTTAACTACTTCCCCCCAATTGGTTATTTTTTTTTTTTTTTTTGATTTTTTTGCAACCTTTGTTACACTTGTGGTGTTGCCACTCAAAAATGACCGGCCCACAAAAAATGCTATAAAATCTCCAAATGTTGGATTCAGTCTTTTTGTCAGCTTGTTTTCATTCAGTTGGCACAGTTTTGTATTTTTTGGAAATGACTGAGAGTAGGCCTCACTGATCTGAGGTTGATCTGCTGACTGAATGTTGCCGAAATCATCCACAAATAATGCTTTTATCAATCAAAAACTGAATATTGTTGAGAATACTGGATATGAGATTTGGAGATGTTATAGCATAACAAAATTAACAAGCTATTTTCAAAAGTTGGGTCAATTTTTCAACACAAACATCACGATAAAGTACGATCACAGTACAAGAGTTGAACTGTGTGTGTGTGTGTGTGTGTGTGTGTGTGTGGCAGACGCAGGATCTGATGGTCAGCGCTGCTCTGAACTGTCTCAGGTCTCTGATGGGATTTCTGCGCAGACGGATCCCTGAAACTGGTACAAATACACACACACACATCCTCAGTCATGCAGTGAATACACACACATCCTCAATCATGCAGTGAATACACACACATCCTCAATCATGGAGTGAATACACACACATCCTCAATCATGGAGTGAATACACACACATCCTCAATCATGCAGTGAATACACACACATCCTCAATCATGGAGTGAATACACACACATCCTCAGTCATGCAGTGAATACACACACATCCTCAGTCATGCAGTGAATACACACACATCCTCAGTCATGCAGTGAATACACACACATCCTCAGTCATGCAGTGAATACACACACATCCTCAGTCATGCAGTGAATACACACACATCCTCAGTCATGCATTGAACACTCACACATCCTCAGTCATGCAGTGAATACACACATCCTCAATCATGCAGTGAATACACACATCCTCAGTCATGCAGTGAATACACACACATCCTCAGTCATGCAGTGAATACACACACATCCTCAGTCATGCAGTGAATACACACACACATCCTCAGTCATGCAGTGAATACACACACATCCTCAGTCATGCAGTGAATACACACACATCCTCAGTCATGCAGTGAATACACACACATCCTCAGTCATGCAGTGAATACACACACATCTTCAGTCATGCAGTGAATACACACACATCCTCAGTCATGCATTGAACACTCACACATCCTCAGTCATGCAGTGAATACACACACATCCTCAGTCATGCAGTGAACACTCACACATCCTCAGTCATGCAGTGAATATACACACACATCCTCAATCATGGAGTGAATACACACATCCTCAGTCATGCAGTGAATACACACACATCCTCAGTCATGCAGTGAATACACACACATCCTCAGTCATGCAGTGAATACACACACATCCTCAGTCATGCTGTGAATACACACACATCCTCAGTCATGCAGTGAATACACACACATCCTCAGTCATGCAGTGAATACACACACATCCTCAGTCATGCAGTGAATACACACACATCTTCAGTCATGCAGTGAATACACACACATCCTCAGTCATGCAGTGAATACACACACATCCTCAGTCATGCAGTGAATACACACACATCCTCAGTCATGCAGTGAATACACACAGTCCTCAGTCATGCAGTGAATACGCACACATCCTCAGTCATGCAGTGAACACGCACACATCCTCAGTCATGCAGTGAACACACACACATCCTCAGTCATGCAGTGAACACACACACATCCTCAGTCATGCAGTGAACACACACACATCCTCAGTCATGCAGTGAATACACACACATCCTCAGTCATGCAGTGAATATACACACACACATCCTCAGTCATGCAGTGAATACACACACATCCTCAGTCATGCAGTGAATACGCACACATCCTCAGTCATGCAGTGAATACGCACACATCCTCAGTCATGCAGTGAATACGCACACATCCTCAGTCATGCAGTGAATACACACACATCCTCAGTCATGCAGTGAATACACACACATCCTCAGTCATGCATTGAACACTCACACATCCTCAGTCATGCAGTGAATACACACACATCCTCAATCATGGAGTGAATACACACACATCCTCAATCATGCAGTGAATACACACACATCCTCAGTCATGCAGTGAACACACACACATCCTCAATCATGCAGTGAATACACACACAACCTCAGTCATGCAGTGAACACACACACATCCTCAGTCATGCAGTGAATACACACACATCCTCAGTCATGCAGTGAATACACACACATCCTCAGTCATGCAGTGAATACACACACATCCTCAATCATGCAGTGAATACACACACATCCTCAATCATGCAGTGAATACACACACACATCCTCAGTCATGCAGTGAATACACACACATCCTCAGTCATGCAGTGAACACTCACACATCCTCAGTCATGCAGTGAATATACACACACATCCTCAGTCATGCAGTGAATACACACACATCCTCAGTCATGCAGTGAATACACACACATCCTCAATCATGCAGTGAATACACACACATCCTCAGTCATGCAGTGAATACACACACATCCTCAGTCATGCAGTGAATATACACACACACATCCTCAGTCATGCAGTGAATACACACACATCCTCAGTCATGCAGTGAATATACACACACACATCCTCAGTCATGCAGTGAATACACACATCCTCAGTCATGCAGTGAATACACACACATCCTCAGTCATGCAGTGAATACACACACATCCTCAGTCATGCTGTGAATACACACACATCCTCAGTCATGCAGTGAATACACACACATCCTCAATCATGGAGTGAATACACACATCCTCAGTCATGCAGTGAATACACACACATCCTCAGTCATGCAGTGAATACACACACATCCTCAGTCATGCAGTGAATACACACACATCCTCAGTCATGCTGTGAATACACACACATCCTCAGTCATGCAGTGAATACACACACATCCTCGGTCATGCAGTGAATACACGCACATCCTCGGTCATGCAGTGAATACACGCACATCCTCAGTCACGCAGTGAATACACACACATCCTCAGTCACGCAGTGAATACACACACATCCTCAGTCATGCAGTGAATACACACACATCCTCAGTCATGCAGTGAATACACACACATCCTCAGTCACGCAGTGAATACACACATCCTCAGTCATGCAGTGAACACACACACATCCTCAATCATGCAGTGAATACACACACATCTTTCGGTCATGCAGAGAAAGCGGTTCACTAGTTAAAAGCGCTCAAGAATCAGTCAGACCATGTTTCTGCTGGTGTTTAGCACAGGTTTCTGTGAAAACACACGGGAAGTCTATGAGATGTTCAATTTATTTATAAAGCACATTTAAAACCACTTTTGTTGACCGAAGTGCTGTACATTAAACATAAACCAATTTACAACATTTAAAAAAATGCACAGGCCTTATTGCTGCAATTAAAATTACATAGGCTTAAATACAATAATAAAATCCATATAACCTAAAAAGTATAAAAGTACCCAAGTATAAAATCCAGATTTTTAGTGTCATGTACTTGATCTGGGATAAAAGAGCCCAAACCAGTTGTGCTAAAGTCAGTTTTGTTGATCCGAACAAAACAACTTGTGTTTTATCATTATTAAGATGTAGAAAGTTATTTGTAAGCCACGTTGTTTTCAGTTCAAGGAGACAGGCAGTTAATTGATTTGCAAGTATTATTACGTTTAAGTGGTATGTAGAGTTGAGTATCGTAAGCGTAGCAATGATATGATACACCAAATCTCCTAAATATAGATCCCATCGGTAACAAATACAGTGAAAACAATATCGGTGCCAAGATCGATCCCTGAGGAACACCACATGTAGCATTCGCTACAGAAGAGCAATACTTGCCAACGCTGACTGAAAATATTCTGTTGGACAGAAAAGATCGAAACAGTTACGTACAGTGCCCTAATACCTATGCAGTGCTCCAGCCTAGACCACAGGATCCCGTGGTCAACAAAATCAAATGCTGAAATAAGGTCTAAAAACACTAAAGCCATAATATTGCCCACATCAGTCGTAATTAAAATATCATTAAATCATATATTATAATATGAGATGAGCTCACGGATAGAGTCAAACATTAATAACAGGCTTTAGATGGACACACACACACACACACACACACACATGATTGTGTTATTATTGTGTGTGTGTGTGTGTAGCGCAGCACATGGTGTGTCAGCCGTGGATGCGTTTCCTGCTCTTCTCTTTACTCTCCTGTGACCAGACACTGAGACCTGCAGCGCTGCAGCTGCTCACACAGGTAAACACACACACACTCGCACACACACACACTCGCACACACACACACACACAAACACATACAGGTAACACTCACACACTCGCACACACACGCACACACTCGCACACACACACACTCTCACGCACACACACACACTCACACGCACACACTCGCACACGCACACACACTCACACATACACACACACACATATTTAGACCCACACGCACACACACTCACACATACACACACACATATTTAGACACACACGCACACTCGCACACACATACACATACAGGTAACACACTCACACACACACACCACACACACACATACACACGCACACACTCACACACACACACACACTCACACATACACACACACATATTTAGACCCACACGCACACACACTCACACATACACACACACATATTTAGACACACACGCACACTCGCACACACATACACATACAGGTAACACACTCACACACACACACACACACACACACACACACTCACACACGCACACACTCGCACACGCACACACACACACACACAGGGCCTGTTTACACCTGGTCGTTTCATGTGTTTTCTCTGATCGGATATCTATCTGATTTGTTAAACGTGTCCATTTACACTTGGCCACATAAATGTGTTGTCACAAAATGGAAATAAATCCAATCTTCAATTCTCGTGCTATATTTAAATTGAACGGCGTTCACGTCAACGAAATCAAAACATAAGCACTGCATTTTATTAATTATCAGCTCATTTAAGATTAAATAGCGCAGTAGGAGAGCGTGCGGCATCAGCACTGGAAAGACAAGTTTGTCTTCTGCTTTTACTGAAGATGATTGTGTGTTGAGCGTCTGAGACTTACTTTCAGTTTCATTCGCGGCAGTTTGCGTGTCGGCTTGCTGAAGAGATACTCAGCTACTCGTCCACGGCGATGCATGTAGCATTAGCACAGTCATATATGACTATAATTTCATATAGCTTATAACACGCTCTCACACGTTTGGGAAGAGTAAAATGTGCAAATGTGGTTTCAACAAGCAGATGTATTTACACATGTGCAGTTTGGTCCAGACCACCTTCTGAAGTGGTTTGAGCGATCTGATTTATATCCGTCTCGAATGCGTTTCGGAGGGCATTTACACCTGGTCTTTTCACAATCAGACAAGATGCATGAAGTGACCTGGTGAAAACAGCCCCAAACATATGCTTCAGCCCTGTTCTTCTGTCTGAGTGTGTGTTTGTGTGCAGCTGGTGTGTTTCAGCCGCGGCGTCTCACACTGGAGGACTGAAGTTGAGTCTGTGTGTGAGGAGATTGAGAAACGAGGAGCAACGGACCTCTCTGATGACAGCACACACACACTGAGACTGATGCTCACACAGGTGTGTAACACACACACACACACACTGAGACTGATGCTCACACAGGTGTGTAAACACACACACACACACACACACACTGAGACTGATGCTCACACAGGTGTGTAACACACACACACACACACTGAGACTGATGCTCACACAGGTGTGTAACACACACACACACACACACTGAGACTGATGCTCACACAGGTGTGTAACACACACACACACACACACACTGAGACTGATGCTCACACAGGTGTGTAACACACACACACACACACACACACACACACACACACACACACACACTGAGACTGATGCTCACACAGGTGTGTAACACACACACAAACACTGAGACTGATGCTCACACAGGTGTGTAACACACACACACACACTGAGACTGATGCTCACACAGGTGTGTAACACACA
This sequence comes from Schizopygopsis pylzovi, assembly GCA_027422435.1. Taxonomy (NCBI): domain Eukaryota; kingdom Metazoa; phylum Chordata; class Actinopteri; order Cypriniformes; family Cyprinidae; genus Schizopygopsis; species Schizopygopsis pylzovi. The sequence continues at coordinate 2,292,004 of CM049821.1, forward strand.
CACACACACACACTGAGACTGATGCTCACACAGGTGTGTAACACACACACACACACTGAGACTGATGCTCACACAGGTGTGTAACAACACACACACTGAGACTGATGCTCACACAGGTGTGTAACACATACACACACACTGAGACTGATGCTCACACAGGTGTGTAAACACACACACACACACACACACACACACTGAGACTGATGCTCACACAGGTGTGTAACACACACACACACTGAGACTGATGCTCACACAGGTGTGTACACACACACACACTGAGACTGATGCTCACACAGGTGTGTAACACACACACACACTGAGACTGATGCTCACACAGGTGTGTAACACACACACACACACACAGAGACTGATGCACACACAGGTGTGTAACACATACACACACACTGAGACTGATGCTCATACAGGTGTGTAACACACACACACACTGAGACTGATGCTCACACAGGTGTGTAACACACACACACACACACACTGAGACTGATGCTCACACAGGTGTGTAACACACACACACACACACTGAGACTGATGCTCACACAGGTGTGTACACACACACACTGAGACTGATGCTCACACAGGTGTGTAACACAACACACACACTGAGACTGATGCTCACACAGGTGTGTAACACACACACACACACACACATGAGACTGATGCTCACACAGGTGTGTAACACAACACACACACTGAGACTGATGCTCACACAGGTGTGTAACACATACACACACACTGAGACTGATGCTCACACAGGTGTGTAACACACACACACACACACACACTGAGACTGATGCTCACACAGGTGTGTAACACACACACACACTGAGACTGATGCTCACACAGGTGTGTAACACACACACACACACTGAGACTGATGCTCACACAGGTGTGTAACACATACACACACACTGAGACTGATGCTCACACAGGTGTGTAACACACACACACACTGAGACTGATGCTCACACAGGTGTGTAAACACACACACACACACACACTGAGACTGATGCTCACACAGGTGTGTAACACACACACACACACACACTGAGACCGATGCTCACACAGGTGTGTAACACACACACACACACACTGAGACTGATGCTCACACAGGTGTGTAACACACACACTGAGACTGATGCTCACACAGGTGTGTAACACACACACTGAGACTGATGCTCACACTGGTATGTAACACACACACTGAGACTGATGCTCACACAGGTGTGTAACTCACACACACGCATTTTCAGCATCATTACTGCAGTCTTCAGAGTCACATGATCTTCAGAAATCATTTTAATATGCTAATTTGCTGCTCAATAAATATTACTGATTATTATCAATGTTGAAAACAGTCGTGCTGCACAATATTGTAATATATTGGTGTGTGTTCAGTGTTGTGCTCTTTCTCCTCCTGATGATCTGAGGATGAGGATGGAGGCTATACAAGAGTCACTCAAAGATCTTCCTCCCTCTGAGAGCTCGAGCAGACACATGCTGTATCCTTAACACACACACACACACACACACACTCAAATGATGCTTTCCTTAACACACTGTGTCAGTCGGGTTGGACGGGTCTCTGTCTGTCTGTCTGACTTCACAATTAGCAGTCAGGACCAATGAAACACACACACTCTCTCTCTCTCTCTCATACACACACACACTCTCTCTCTCTCTCTCTCTCTCTCTCTCTCTCTCTCTCACACACACACACACACACACACTCACACACACACACACACACACACTCTCTCACACATACTTACACACACACTCTCTCTCTCTCTCTCTCTCTCTCTCTCTCTCTCACACACACACACTCTCTCTCACACATACTTACACACACACTCTCTCTCTCTCTCTCTCTCTCTCTCTCTCTCTCTCTCTCACACACACACACACACACTCTCTCTCACACATACTTACACACACACTCTCTCTCTCTCTCTCTCTCTCTCTCTCTCACACACACACACACACTCTCTCTCACACATACTTACACACACACTCTCTCTCTCTCTCTCTCTCTCACACACACACACACACTCTCTCCCACACACACACACAATAGCACACTTCTGATGAATTTGACTTCTGTTCCTGCTGAAGATGTTTGTTACTGAAATATTTTTTCTGTATTTTTTGCCTATTTAATGCATAATAATTAGTTATGTATGTAATATTCATGTGTTGTTTCATTTATATAATAATTATATAATAACAAAAAATATTGTTTAATAATTATTGCTATTAATAAGGTGTTACTCAGTCTGTTATTTGTGTGGTGATTTTCTTTTGTAATTTTCATGGTTATTTATTAATATTCATTATTGATATTAAAAGTTACACATTTTATTAAGTGCTCTCAAGAATGGTTATTGAACAAAAATAAATGTTTACCATAAATAATTATTAGTTACTCATTTTAAAATTTGAATAGTAGAGACAAATATGGTTATTGATTATTAAATGATATTCATTTGTACTATCAATTATAATTACTCAAAAATTGTTTATTAATATTAATAATAATATAAATAATTTGTTACTCTTTATAATTTGAGTACAGACAAAATGGTTGATTATTTTTTATTTTGTACAAAGATTTGAAGTCCTTCAAATACTATTGTTTATTTATTGATTTTAATTAAACACTTGCTTAGGTTTTAACAGGTTATTACTGATGAATACGCTTAAGAGAACTCTCGCGAGGGTGACTTCAACGCGCGTGCGTCCCTCTAAGCGCTCCGTGCGGAAACCTGCGGGCGTGCGCGTGCGTGGCAGCAGCGGACTGGAGGACACGCGCGGCATGTGAATGATCCGACGCGCCGCTCGCACCGCGACTCGACAGTTCGAACCCGACAGCCGCTCGACGCGTGTTTACCGATGCTCGCGCGCGCGCGCTCGGCGCTGAAGGTGAGTCCGGAGTCGATCCGCATCAAGGCACCGCTGTAACATCTGCACCGAGGAGGATGTGATTATTACATATTCTGTGTGATATACTATCATCTGTCGTTCAGTCTGAGTGCAGGCCGCTGAAGAATGGGTTATTGAGAAATACTGCTGCAGGGATGATGATGGTGGGTTATTTACTATAGTAATACCATGGTATCTGACCGCGCGTGAACACCAGAGCGAACATGATTCTCTTCCCATCTGAATCATCGCGCTGGAGCTGTTCTCTGTGCATGATTTCTCCAGTTTGGGGTTTTGTGCTGGAGCGGATCTCTGCATGATTTCTCCAGTATGGGTTTTGTGCTGGAGCTGTGAGGTGTCAGGACTAACCAGCTAAACTGGTTAACCCATGCAGGCACGAGGAAGTGCTGCGGGGTCACCTCAAATCAGACACAGCTAACGTTAGAGGTGCGAGGAAGAGATCTGTCAATGACTTCTGGACTGGAAACTCAGTCCCACAGCGATGGGTCAGTATCTGGTCTGGTTCGAGGTGGTTTCCCTTGCTATAATGTTATCTGTTAGTGGTGGGTCTCGTCTGGTTTAAGATGGTTTTTGTCTATATATTATGATTGTGATGTCTGTCAGCATTGGTCTGGTCTGGTTTAAGATGGTTTTTGTCTATATATTATGATTGTGATGTCTGTCAGCATTGGTCTGGTCTGGTTTAAGATGGTTTTTGTCGTCTGTATATTATGATGTTGATGTCTGTCAGTATTGGTCTGGTCTGGTTTAAGATGGTTTTTTGTCTATATATTATGATTGTGATGTCTGTCAGCATTGGTCTGGTCTGGTTTAAGATGGTTTTTGTCTATATATTATGATTGTGATGTCTGTCAGCATTGGTCTGGTCTGGTTTAAGATGGTTTTTGTCGTCTGTATATTATGATGTTGATGTCTGTCAGTATTGGTCTGGTCTGGTTTAAGATGGTTTTTGTCTATATATTATGATTGTGATGTCTGTCAGCATTGGTCTGGTCTGGTTTAAGATGGTTTTTGTCTATATATTATGATTGTGATGTCTGTCAGCATTGGTCTGGTCTGGTTTACGATGGTTTTTGTCTATATTTTATGATGTTGATGTCTGTCAGCATTGGTCTGGTCTGGTTTAAGATGGTTTTTGTCGTCTGTATATTATGATGTTGATGTCTGTCAGTATTGGTCTGGTCTGGTTTAAGATGGTTTTTGTCTATATATTATGATTGTGATGTCTGTCAGCATTGGTCTGGTCTGGTTTAAGATGGTTTTTGTCTATATATTATGATTGTGATGTCTGTCAGCATTGGTCTGGTCTGGTTTAAGATGGTTTTTGTCGTCTGTATATTATGATGTTGATGTCTGTCAGTATTGGTCTGGTCTGGTTTAAGATGGTTTTTGTCGTCTGTATATTATGATGTTGATGTCTGTCAGTATTGGTCTGGTCTGGTTTAAGGTGTTTTTTGTCTATATATTATGATGTTGATGTCTGTCAGTATTGGTCTGGTCTGGTTTAAGGTGTTTTTTGTCTATATTTTATGATGTTGATGTATGTCAGTATAGGTCTGGTCTGGTTTAAGATGGTTTTTGTCTATATATTATGATGTTGATGTCTGTCAGCATTGGTCTGGTCTGGTTTAAGATGGTTTTTGTCGTCTGTATATTATGATGTTGATGTCTGTCAGTATTGGTCTGGTCTGGTTTAAGATGGTTTTTGTCTATATATTATGATGTTGATGTCTGTCAGCATTGGTCTGGTCTGGTTTAAGATGGTTTTTGTCTATATATTATGATTGTGATGTCTGTCAGCATTGGTCTGGTCTGGTTTAAGATGGTTTTTGTCTATATATTATGATTGTGATGTCTGTCAGCATTGGTCTGGTCTGGTTTAAGATGGTTTTTGTCGTCTGTATATTATGATGTTGATGTCTGTCAGTATTGGTCTGGTCTGGTTTAAGATGGTTTTTGTCGTCTGTATATTATGATGTTGATGTCTGTCAGTATTGGTCTGGTCTGGTTTAAGGTGTTTTTTGTCTATATATTATGATGTTGATGTCTGTCAGTATTGGTCTGGTCTGGTTTAAGGTGTTTTTTGTCTATATATTATGATGTTGATGTATGTCAGTATAGGTCTGGTTTAAGATGGTTTAGATGTTTTTTGTCTATATATTATGATGTTGATGTATGTCAGTATAGGTCTGGTTTAAGATGGTTTTTGTCGTCTGTATATTATGATGTTGATGTCTGTCAGTATTGGTCTGGTCTGGTTTAAGGTGTTTTTTGTCTATATATTATGATTGTGATGTCTGTCAGCATTGGTCTGGTCTGGTTTAAGATGGTTTTTGTCTATATATTATGATTGTGATGTCTGTCAGCATTGGTCTGGTCTGGTTTAAGATGGTTTTTGTCGTCTGTATATTATGATGTTGATGTCTGTCAGTATTGGTCTGGTCTGGTTTAAGGTGTTTTTTGTCTATATATTATGATGTTGATGTATGTCAGTATTGGTCTGGTTTAAGATGATTTTTGTCTATATTTTATGATGTTGATGTCTGTCAGTATTGGTCTGGTCTGGTTTAAGATGGTTTTTGTCTATATTTTATGATGTTGATGTCTGTCAGTATTGGTCTGGTCTGGTTTAAGATGGTTTTTGTCTATATATTACGATGTTGATGTCTGTCAGTATTGGTCTGGTCTGGTTTACGATGGTTTTTGTCTATATATTATGATGTTGATGTCTGTCAGTATTGGTCTGGTCTGGTTTACGATGGTTTTTGTCTATATATTACGATGTTTATGTCTGTCAGTATTGGTCTGGTCTGGTTTACGATGGTTTTCATCTCTATATCATCATGATGAAATCTGTCAAGCTAGTCTGGTGGTCTGGTTTAAGATGGTTTTTGTCTATATATTATGATGTTGGTGTCTGTCAGCATTGGTCTGGTCTGGTTTAACATGGTTTTTGTCTATATTTTATGATGTTGATGTCTGTCAGTATTGGTCTGGTCTGGTTTAAGATGGTTTTTGTCTATATTTTATGATGTTGATGTCTGTCAGTATTGGTCTGGTCTGGTTTAACATGGTTTTTGTCTATATTTTATGATGTTGATGTCTGTCAGTATTGGTCTGGTCTGGTTTAAGATGGTTTTTGTCTATATATTATGATGTTGGTGTCTGTCAGTATTGGTCTGGTCTGGTCTACGATGGTTTCCTCATCTATATCATGGTGTTATCTGTCAGTGGTGGTTTCCGTTCGGTCTGGTCCGGTCTAGTTTGAGAGCAGTGTCTCAGGACAGGAAGTAGAACATCCCTCTGAAGCGGTCTGGCTTTGAGCAAACGCATGAAATATTAATCATAAATCTGTCTGATCCCTCTGAGTTTATGATGTCTGTTAGTGGAGCTGATGCTGGAGTATTGCACACAAACTCACTGACTTTATCTATTATTGACACATTTGCACTAATATTTGAGTCGCGAGTGTGTTTATTAAGTCTAATTATGTTTATTAAACAGAATTGAATCAGCCTGTCGTATGGTGTTAGTTTTAATCTTCAGTGGAATATGTTTTAAAGTGACGGTGAATCAGGTCATTCCTCTTGTTGTTTCAAGCCTGTGTGTCTTTCTTTCTTCTGAGGAACACAAAATATGGTATTTTGAGGAACATTGGGAGTAGAGCTGGGCGGTATGACCAAAAATTTATATCACGGTATTTTTCTAAATTATACCGGTTTCACGGTATATGACGGTATTTATTTTTTTCATGCATGACCGGGTGTTAACCACATTTTCTACTGACTGAGGAAAAACTGCAGTAGATTGACTTAGAATGCCATATTTTAGTGTCATGACGAGTGAATATTGTAGAAAAAGTCCACACTAAATACAAGGGTTAAAGCAAAAAAAAAATATTTGACTGAAAATATTTCCTCGGCCAAACCCCATCCCACAGCCATACGGCTACAGTCACACACAGTTTAAGAGCGGTGTTTTTCTTCTTGTAATTAGGAGCACTTGTCCTCCAAACTAAAAACATTTAGGAGTACCTTCTGATCAATGAAAAAAAATTCTGATTAAAAAAATGAGCCTTCCGAATACGAGGTGACGTTTGACTCCTTAAAGTGACTTACAGGGGTATTTTATTTTTACCTTTGCAATGGCATAATTTTCATCTACTTCAAATTCAAAAATGTATGTTTATAAGCTTTTTAAATTTTATATTTAAAACAATATAATAAGTACAATACGACAAATAAGTTACCAATCATGAAATTAGTATTAATAAAAAAATTATTTGTATAATTTGGCACAGAAGAACACAAAAGTTTAATGAGGCTCAGAGGTGGCATGAGTGCAATTACATTCATAGATTCATGTGGACATTAATGTTTTACATATACATTTGCTTTTAGTGATGCTCAACGGCTCAGCTGTTACTTTATTTTGAACTATTTTCGTTGATGAAATAGAACAAAATCATGCAGTACTTGTTTATTGATCTTTTGTATTAAATCAATATATCACATTTGCAAACTCCCCTTATAATTATTAAAAGCTGTCTCCTGATCGCGATCTGTGGGCGCACAGAAATTAAGAGCGCGTGAGTGAGCTCAAGAATCAAAAGCACGTGCAAATGTGATGCATTCTGTCGGAACCTGCGGGAATGAGTATAATTATTATTAATAGCCGCAATCCCGCACCGAAATCAAGTTCTGCTCGGTGTTCTCTGCTAAGAACCCGACTGTGAATGATGCGAGTGGCGTTACTATGTTGTTTGCCGAGGCGGGGATGATTTTTGGTGTTCCGCAGAACAACAACAGTGTGCTACATGATTCCTACATGTTTCTTTTCTCTCAGTAATCCCTGATAACGTTTAAATGGAGTGAACACGGAGCAGTTTATTCCCGTGAGCGGGAATGTAAAACCCGGAGTGGATCCAGAGCGGAGTGATTACAGAACGCTTAGAGCGGAGAGAGGAACGTGCTTTAATCCACTCCAGGCTTTGATCACATCCACCTCAGCAGACTGAATGCACCTCCTCTTTCCTTCATTTAAGACCTATTCAAGCTGAAATCAAGACATCTATAACACTATTTGAGAAATGTAAGCGTATTTACGGTCTTAAAATTATGAAAAGTGAATTTAAGAAGGCGGGAACCCTGCAATTGACGGGAATCCGTCGTATCGCCGGAGAACTTTAGTTTATGAGAGACGCGGGAGCTGATGCAGCGGACGGTGGATATTTGTGGCGGTCGATGTGGATATTGTGGATGACTTCTCTCTCATCTCATTCTACTAGTGCTTCAGTTTCTGAACTAGGGCTGTGCGATTAATCGAAATCGAAATAAAATCGCGATTTGAGATTGCGCGATTTCTAAATTGCTTTATAGCTCGATTTTTTTCTGCGTCCCCAGCCCCAACCTCCTGCAGTATGCTATCTGAACCAATCAGAATGCAGCAGAACTGAACAGACCGGGCATACAGACAGATAGTATGCTAAAGAAACAGGGAAGATGAGTTCAGAACAGGATAAGGACTTGGTGGCCAAAAAAATGCATGTTGCATGCAGAGCACGCGGAGCGGGGAGCGTAGCGATCATATTTCCTTCAGAGCTTGCTAAACGCAAAATGCCCCTTTGGTAATTTGTTAATTCCAGAATCTGTGGAATAGGCTAAGCAATGTTTGTCTAAGCTAATGTTTCTAACAGCAAATTCTAAAATCCTGTGAAGATTGACACGTTTTAATGGACCGCATTTCCCCGCAGCTTTGGTCTATTTTTAATTTTAGAAAGTGTTTCTTTTATTTACGCCACGAAATAATTATTTGTCAAGTGCATTTCATCTTGTGTGTGCTTTCATGGGCCTGATAAGTATTTTGTGAAATTCTATATCAGCATTTCATCTTGTGTGCGTGTTTTGAATATGAAGCCTTGTTTTAATGGAAACGTATACTTGTTCAGTTGTTTAATTTTTTACGCAAATGTTCCAAGTGGCTTCAAAACAAGACACGTTTTTAAATTAAGATTTTAAAGGTTATACATTTAAATTAGGGATGTTCATTTCGGTTATTTTTCCTAACCGTTAACCGACAAATATTATAGAACTGAATTAAATTAAAAAGAATACATGTCTGTGACCCGTTAAAAATAGCATCTGTTTTTCGGGGATTAATTTCACATGTGCAAAAAGCAACAAACAACAGAACGAGGATTCACCTGATCATATCATATTACATCACGCACCTGCAGCACTTCTGCAAGCGGAGAACAACTTAATTCACCTAGATGCTGGGTTCAGCCTTTTGGGTCATTTTTGGGGGTTATTTGTTCAGTGTTTGGGTAGTTTGTGTACATTTTATTTTATTTATAAAATTGTTTCTGTCAGTATATTGTTTAAATCTATGCAGAGCAACATACGCGGTGTGAATCACTAAACGAACGTCGTGTCGGTCTTATTGCGTGATTAAGAGTCTGATGCTTTGCATAAAATAAACTATTATATTTATAAAGATACAGAACACAAATACTTTGGATGTTAAAACATGTTAAAGCATTCTACCTTCACAATGCAGCCTGTTCATTATCATTATAAAAACAACCGGTCAAACATATGGACAAACACACTGCTCTGTTTAAATATGTAGTAAAATCTGTGCTGTTTAGCGTTATCACCGCCGTGAAGTTATGCAACACATTTTGTTTTATGTGGATATTGTAAGGGTAAATAAATAAAAGGTAAATAATATTTTGACATTTAAATACCGCGAATACAGGAACATTTGATTTTGTGTTGAAGGAGAGACCCAACATTGGTTTCAGTTTTGTTTTAGCCTAAAATAATTAGTTTTGGTTTGTCGTTATAGCTTCTTATTTTTAATTCTTGTTATTTTCTAGCCTACTGTTAATTGTAAGGATTTGTTGTGGAGTGAGGGGAACTAAAATTGCCTAGCTGTGTTTACAGTGTTTATTATAATGTTTGTAATTCGCGTCGGCCTTTTTCTGAATGAAATAATAAAATGCGACTTATAGGCTACTTTGTTTTTTCTCTCTCTCTCGCTCTCTCTAAAAAACGTGTTTTTTATATGTGTAGCTTATTTTAACCATGCTTTTTGCAAAAAAAACATATTTTGATAAATTACTAAAAATAAATAAATAAGTGAATTTAAACCGTTTAACTGATTGTATGGGTCAAAATTATTATCGGTTGGTTAAAGGTTAATTAACATCCCTAATTTAAATGAACAATTTCACTCTGAAACATAACCATTTCTTATCGGACTACTGCTTTAATTGAGACATTTATTCAATAATGTCACTATAAACAGGAAAAAATAAATAGGCCTAATGTTACGACATTTAATGTGAGCGCGTGATTTGAGCGGGATTCGGTTTACCGGTGAGCGTGAACGGAACATTAGCGGAGCGTTTGTTTTGGCCGTGAACGACTGAGCGGAGCGCACACACACAGAGCGGAATATTGAACCGCTCCACTTCACTCACATGCTCTGGTTGCATCTTGTTTTGTTGGATTTGATTACTCACATATACATATAATATATATATATGTATTTAGCCATTTGTCTGTTCTAGAGACATGTTGCAAATTTTTGGGAAAGGTCTAATTGGTTTCCTTTGGAAATATGTTTCAAATTCACACAGAATGCATTTATAACTGTAAAGGTCAAGGTTTCTTTATTTGTCACATGATAAATTATACAGGGTATAATCAAAAGTGAAATGTAGATCAAATCAGGTCCGCTCAGTGGACAGTGCAAAGAATAAAAATTATATAAAAGTAACACCACACAAGAGCATATATATATATATATATAGGTAAAAAAAGAAATAAAGAGTAAAATGTGTAATAGAATAAAGAAAAGTGCAAAACAAGATGTGCAAGACAAGTAAGATGTGCAAAAACAAGATGTGTAAGATAAAGCATGTCTGTTTGTGTCAAAATCGTGATTAAAATCGAAATCGAAAAAAAAATCAAAAAATCGTGATATATATTTTTTGTCCATATCGCACAGCCCTATTCTGAACTTTCACGCTTAGTAACACATACAGCTGTATCCTCGCCAAAATGCAATAGTGAAAAGAGACCCCTCTCTAACAGTGTCGCGTTTCAAACGTTATTTAAATGACACCGGTATTGCGGTATTTTAAAAATTCATATCGTAAGAAAAATAAACACCGGTATTCGGTATGAACCGGTATACCGCCCAGCTCTAATTGGGAGCCAAACCACTTCGGACCCCATTGACTTCCACTGAATGGACACGGGTCCAAATATCTTTTGTGATTCACAGACACTCATACAGGTTTGAAAGACATGAAGGCATCATTTCTGGGACTTCAGAGATTTTTTTTTTTTAATGCAAATCTGAATTCCTGTATTTGATCAGAAGTGATGTTAATCAGCTGAATTCAGGGTTCATCATCATCTTTCACTGAATTATTAATTCAGGTCCTGTTTATTTGTATGGTGCTTTTCACATTGTATCTTCAACATCGTCACAGAAATGATTGTTTCAATGTTTTTGTGCCCTAATAAACATGTAATCAATCCTTAAATCCAGACATTTGCTTTAATTAGCCAGAAGTGGCATTTTGCACATTTTTACCTCAGTCTGATGTTAAATTTGATGCCTAATCTGTTTGTTTATTATTTATTCGTTATAATTATTTGAAGGTTTGAACCTTACTGGAGTCTTAGGGTTTGAATTATTGAGTTTTCAAATTTTTTTACCATATGTGACCCTGGAGCACAAAACCAGTCTTAAGTCGTTGGGGTATATTTTTAGCAATAGCCAAAAATACATTGCATGGGTCAAAATTATACATTTTTATTTTATGCCAAAAATCATTAGGATATTAAGTAAAGATCATGTTCCATGAAGATATTTTGTAAATTTCCTACCGTAAATATATCAGAACTTAATTATTGATTATTAATATGCATTGCTAAGAACTTAATTTGAACAATTTTAAAGATGATTTTCTCAATATTTATATTTTTTTGCATCCTCAGATTCCAGATTTTCTAATAGTTGTGTGAGTAAATATTTATTTATTCAGCTGTATAATGTATGATGATTTCACAAAATTGACACTTATGACTGGTTTTGTGGCCCAGGCAGGGCTCGAAATTGCGACCATTTTGGTCGCATATGCTCCCGAAATGTAATCTGTGCGACTCCAAAGTATATTTGGGAGCATTTGTGCGAGTGCGAATAATTGCTGTGGTGCGACCTCTACAGTTCTCTGCTAAACGTTCAAGAATTACTGCACAGCATGTGCCACGTGACCGGGAGCTAAAGCAGGTTAAGCTTTTCATTCGCGCGCTCGTCTAAAGTGTGCTTTTTCTGAGCCCGTGCACCCGAAACGCGCGAACTAAAAAGCCTGTCTAAGGGGTCGTTCACATATCGCGCCGAAAAACGCATGGAAAACGCTAGGCGCGCTGCTTTCTCCTTTTTTCCAAAGCGCTCGGGCGGTTGCGCTCCGGAGGCGTTTGTCGTTGCTAAGCAACAATCAGCTGCGCTCTCCGTTACACCTACGGCATTCTGAAAAGTTGAGATGTTTTTATCTCGATGCGGCGCGGACGCGCCTGGAAAAAACGAGCGCGTCGCACCGCGACCGCGTCGCTTCCATTATGAGCGCGCGTCTACATTTGAAATAACGAACTTGAGCGCGCAAAAGACGCGATATGTGAGCGGCCCCCAACAGCGCCTGATTACTCAACTAAGTTATCTTTTGAGCCAATACTGTCAAAACACACAAGGTTTACATATAGACTCAGTTGGTTATGTTTAAAATGAAATTAAACCGGTGAGAGTAACCGAAGCGTGCCTGTATATTAGATGCGTGCAGCTCTTAAAGGGACAAAACTAAACATGCAGCCGACTGTCATTAAAGGGATAGTTCACCCTACAATTTTATTTCTGTCATTATTTACTCACTGACATGTTGTCCCAAACCTGTATTAATTTATTTCTTGTGGTGAACACAAAAGAAGATATTTCAAAGAATGTGGGTAACCAAACAGTTGCTGGTCCACTTGATAGTAAAATATAAAAAAATACTATGGAACTTACTGAGGACCAGCAACTGTTTGGTTTTCCACATTCTTCAAAATAGCATGTATGTTCAGCAGAAGAAAGAAACTCACTCAGGTTTAAAACTAATTTTGAGTGAGTAAATGATGGTATTAATATAAAACACTATGACAGAATCGACAGACAGATGACAGAATTTATTCTTTAATCTTAAAACAACAAAACCATAGAGAAAAACATAACTCGCTACTCTTGACTGAAAACAACAACAGTTACTTTAATAGGAATCAATCTATAGTGTTTTATTTTTATTAATTGTTCATTCAATTTCTTGAATGCTCCTACTAAATATGCCTATTGTACCTGATAATTAAACACTGTTTGTATATTATGTGTAGTTGTAATGTGTATTTTCGTTCTTATTTTTTCATAACAAAGATAAAATAATGACAAAGATTTTTTATCTTCGCCCACTTCAGCCAATATCCACCATTCTGATTTATATTTTGTTTCCTTGAAAGGCTTTGTTTTTATAATAGGGAAATTAGTTTGGCAGTACTGCTCAGACAAACCGGTAAAACTAACATGACAAAGAACTGTGATAAAATCGTGAAATGTCAAAAAAATTAAAAATTGATATGATATTTTTGCCATATCGCCCACCCCTACTTGGAACTGACCGGTTTTGTGACCGCACTTGCACAAACTGCATTGAAATCATTTACCAAATTTTCATTTGTGTGGAAATATTTAGGGGTCGACCGATATGTGTTTTTCAGGGCCGATACCGATACCGATTATTACAGATCAAGTAGACCGATAACCGATATTTTGAACCGATATACGTGTCTGGTGTAAAAATGAAAATTAATGCCAAAATTAATAATAACAAGAGCTCTGACAAAAAACGTTCTTTAAATGCTTTTAAACATGTCTTTAATTCTGAAAACTGTTAATAACAACTACATTAAATAAACAGTAATATTAATAATATTAATAATAACATAAGTACAGAGATCACCCAGAAGGATTCTGTAAACATTTTGTAAAACTTAAAGTAAACGTATTTAGCGTATTGTGTGATTATTCTCAACAAAAGTTGTAATAATTGTTGTAGTTGTATTACGTATACAGTAATATATTCGGCTAAACCGAACTTATATTTTGACAGGTTGCCATGAGGAACTTTTAAGTTTCTGTAGCCTATGTATATATGATATGACGATCGTTTTACTCAAATGAAACGGTCAAATGCTCATCAAGTGACTCTCCGAGCAGTTCTGGGGATGTTGTTCGTGTATTTATGTCCTCATTTATGCTGAAAACACCGCGAGCATCACGCGCTTCAGTATGTATGTGTGCAGTAAATGAAACCGCACGTCTGTGTCATTCATTAACAGAGATGCAGAACATGCAGGATTCATATTTAAATAGTGTTTTTGCAGCTTAATATTTATAGATACTAGTCCATAGCGCGAGTCGATTTAAGTGTACTGACCTACTTTTGATTAATTCATCCAAACTTCGACACATTCCGTGACATTCCGCGTTATAAGGTAAATTCCATTATATGTCAGTCAGCATTCCACGATTCCGCCCGCATTTTCCGCATCGCGGACATCATAGGTTATATTGAGGTGTTTTGCAACTTCAGCAACGTCTGCTGCTGCTTTACCTTTGAGAGACAACTGATGCGTGATCACTGAGGCAGCTCCAGTCAGCAAGTGCTTTCGGTGTGAGACTGCCTTCAGTTTTCCGCGTTGATTGGTCGGACTCGTGACTCTCTACATATCAGATGAGCGGTGGGTGGAGATTGCTCTCAGAGATTGAGAGATCGCCTCACTCTCACAGAGTGTTGAGCTCAGACAGGCTGCATCGAGCCAAATAGTGCATTTAAACATTACATAGTTTCACCTGTATTATTTATTCACCAATAAATAATGTCACCTGTAAATAATATGTTTGTTTGCATTTATAAAAAAAAAAAAAAAAATTATCGGCAAATCTGTTTTTAAAATGGCCGATATCGATAATCGGTAAAATGCTTAATATCGGCGCCGATAATCGGCCAGGCAGATAATCGGTCGACCCCTAGAAATATTACCAAGTCTGTAAACAGCCATTAACAGAAGCCAGAGATGCTGAAGACGGACACAAAGAACATAAAATACTGTAGCAGCCTGAGCAAGCTCAACGTTCACTATGCAAAATATAGAAAGGAAATCCTAAATATACAATTGGGAGTGGGGGTCTATATGAATGTATTTCTGAGGGGAACTGTTTTGAGAAAAGTTTAAATGACATTTTCTTCTCATCTTGCATGTATAAAAAACAAAGCACTGCAGCTTAAGGATCAGGTTCAATTGATGAAGCTTTTAATCATCAGGAAGGATGTTGCCCGCCCTTCCGCTCAATTGGCGGTTGTGTTGCTCCTTAATATTCAGTGGGTGCTCATAAAATAATTGTGGTGCTCCTAACTTCTTGAAGTTGGGAGCACCAGTGCTACCAAGTAAAAAAGTTAATTTCGAGCCCTGTTCTCACCACAGGGGGAATTGGTTCTCCAGGAATGACCCTGCTGGCTAGTTCCTAGAACTTCACGGTGCAAACTGTCCTTTGTGCATTGCACTTTAAAATAATTTTAATTTCCTAATTATTTTGATTCAATAATACGTAATTAGTGTTACTAATTAAATACAAATATTAACTAAAAAAAAAAAAAAAAACACCTATGCATAACTCAGACTAATATTAATTGATCATGCAGAAGCATTACAAGATACACAACTTTGGCTATACAATATTTTTATAAGATTTTATGCATGAGCAAGTAGTTCCTGATTCCAGTGCTTTTATACAAAATCTCTCTACACTTAAATATAACACTGTTGTCTTTTTGTCCTTCCAGTATGTCCCGACTTCCTCTGAAGCTTCAGTCCACTCTGATGTACCAGTGACTGAAGCTGACATGGAGATGTCACAGTGACATCCTTAAAAACAGTTGTCATTTATAATATATCTCTAAATCTTTCTTCTTAATTTTTTGTTTATGTTTTAGATTTTAGTGTTTAAGCTACTTTCATATGTACATTTTGCCGTCTGTACGTTTCATGAATGTTCTTTCTAGTTCTAAATATTTTGTATAAATAAAAAAAAAGTCAATTTAAAAGTCTGAAAGTTCTTAATTGTTTCTGATTGTTTTGTTTTTCAGGTATTTTCATATTGATCTGAACTGAAAATACTGTATGAACTGCTAGTGAATTATAATATGAACTGAATATAACTACAATAGAATATAAAGTATACATTTAATTGATTCTTTGTACATGTCATTGATTTTGTTCACAATGATGTGGTATCCATACTTGTTGCACATTAATGACCCTGGACCACAAAACCAGTCATAATGGTCTTTTTTTTTTTTATTGAGATGTATGCATAATCTGAAAGCTTAATAAATAGTATAATAAATATGTAGTTTTATATTGATGCATGGTTTGTTGGCATAGAACGATATTTGGCTGAGATACAACTGTTTGAAGATCCAGAATCTGAGGCTGCAAAAAAATCCTAATATTGAAAAAAATCGCCTATAAAGTTGTCTGTGATGTCCTTAAAAATGCATATTACTCATCAAATATTAAGTTTTGATATTTACAGTAGAACATTTACAAAATATCTTAATGGAACATGATCTTTACTTAATATTCTAATGATTTTGACCCATACAATGTATTGGCCATTGCTACAAATATACCTGTGCTGCTTATGATTGGTTTTGTGATCCAGGGTCACATTTTATTTTGATTTATTTGATCATTGCAATGTTCCAGTCTTGATTCAACTTTTCTAGTCTAGCTTTTAGGAACATTGTTTTTAAAAATATTGTTATAATCTTAGAAAAACATTGAGGGTGTTTATATAATGAGTTAATTGAATGTTCTAATAATGTTTTGAATAGAGTTCTTATAACCAAAAAATAATGTTCATACGTCTAAAATAAGAACCTTCAACAATGTTTTATAATTTAATGGGAGAGTTAGGGAAATGTTTTTAGAACATTAATATAATGGGGATGGAACGTTGTAATAATGTTTTAAATAACGTTCTTGTAACCTAACAAGAACGTTAATACAATGTCTAAACACTGGACTTCTTAAACGTTCTAAGAACATTCAAACAATGTTTTTTATAACTTAATGGGAACATTGGGAAAACGTTCTTAGAACATGAATATAACAAAAAACTGAAACGTTCTAAAAACGTTTTGAATAACGTTCTTATAACCAAACAAGAACATTAATACAACGTCTAAAAAACGACGTTTTGAACGTTCTAAGAACATTCAAACAACGTTTTTATAACTTAATGGGAACGTTATGGGAACGTTTTTAGAACGTAAAATTGTTAGCTGGGCTACATGACGTGCCTGTTGATAGTGTGGGATGAATTACTTGGGCAATATGGCTAAAATCTTATATCACCGGTTATTATTTCTGTTTCACGTGGGGGTTGTTTCGTCTTGGAAGCGTGCAATCTGTGATTGTGTGCATTTTCTGAAGCTCGCGAAAGCGTGCAATCTGTGATTGTGTGCATTTTCTGAAGCTCGCGAAAGCGTGCAATCTGTGATTGTGTGCATTTTCTGAAGCTCGCGAAAGCGTGCAATCTGTGATTGTGTGCATTTTCTGAAGCTCGCGAAAGCGTGCAATCTGTGATTGTGTGCATTTTCTGAAGCTCGCGAAAGCGTGCAATCTGTGATTGTGTGCATTTTCTGAAGCTCGCGAAAGCGTGCAATCTGTGATTGTGTGCATTTTCTGAAGCTCGCGAAAGCGTGCAATCGCTTTCTCATGCGCATTGATTTTTTTTTAGGTTTCACTTTCAACACAGACAACACTTGTTTCCAAGATTTGGGTTAGAAGGAGGCATCAGTTACTGCAGAAGCTTTTTCTCCTCACACCACTTCCCGTGTGGACAGTCACCGCATCAGCTGATGGGGTTTCTTGGTGTAGACACCGCTTTACATATGGATTAATCACACGTTTTAGGCTGGAAATATCCAGAATTAGATCAAACAGAAGATGTCCATGGAAACAGAGCTAGTGAAACACATTGAACACACAAGCATCATGCTCATCCAAACAGTGCCTGTCATGTGCCCTCAGCTTTTTGGGCTAACTACATTTTTTAATGTAACCAAAATCAACTTTGACAGCAACAGAAACAAACCTGTGAACTGGTGTCCTTTTTAAAGCGTATTAAATGTATGCATCATGAATATGGAATGCCACGTTCTTAATTCCAATTGATAAATTCAGTTAAAATAATAAACGGCT